>JBBPBO010000005.1:43786658-43883744 GCA_037974295.1 Cicer cuneatum | reverse complement strand
ACTTTTGTCATTTGAATATCTTTGCATGCTAAGTATATTTTCCAATCCGAATTGTCCCTTTTCGTACCTTTCTATAACTCTATTCATTTGGACAATTTTAAAAGAAAGTGAATCACATTTAATGCATGTAGAAATCTGTTTTTGTTTTTCAGAATTTTGTTCCATAGTGTCAATCTTTTCATTTAGGGATAAAATCTGTTTCTTTTGATTTGACACTACTTTGTACAGATTTTTACATTCATTAAGTAGTTCTTTAATGGCTTGTTGTGCATCATTATCTTCAACACAAGAATCATTATTATCATAAAAAATAGTATTACTACTAACCTCTTCTTCATTATCAGAATAATGAGATGCCATCAAAGCAACATTAGCGCATTTGTCATTATCTAAATTTGATGAAGAACTTACTTCATTATCTTCCCACGCTATGTATGCCTTTTTGAGTTCCTTCCTTCTGTTAGCATTTTTCTTGATAAGGTTAGGACATTCTACTTTCATATGTCCTTCTATCCCACATTCAAAGCAAGTGATATTCTGATTTGTAGTGAAGACATCTTTCTTCCTGAATGTTTTTTTCTTCTTAAATGTTTTATCGTTTTGAAGAAACTTACCGAACTTTTTAACCAGGGAAGTGATGTTTTCATCTTCATCTGAATCTTCTTCATTTATCATTTCTTTTGATTCTATTTTCAATGCTATATTCTTTGTTTTCTTCTCTAAATTCTCATTCTTTTCCAGTCTTTCTAATTCTACTTCGTGTTCTTGTAACTTTCCAAAGAGTGCTGAGAGTGACATTTTTGACAAATTTTTCTTTTCAGAAATTGCTGTCACTTTTGGCTGCCATGCTCTGGTTAATGATCTTAGAACCTTTAGGTTAAATTCATCATTAGTAAAGTTCTTGCCAAGTGCTGTTAAGTGGTTTGTTAAATGGGAAAAACGTTTTGCATGTCCAGGATTGCTTCTCCTGGTTGCATTCTAAACATTTCGTATTCTTGAGATAAAGTGTTCAGTTTTGAACGTTTTACCTCAATTGTTCCTTCATGGGTTACTTCCAGAGTATCCCATATCTCTTTTGTTGTTTTGCAGTGGGATATGCGAAAGAATTCATCCACACCCAATGCTGATTGTAACATATTTTTTGCTTTCTTATCAAACAGTACTTTTCTTTTATCATCGTCAGTCCATGAGGCTTTTATTTTTATTTCCTCTTTATTGTTGATAACTGTTGTTGGAACATATGGACTGTTTTCTACTCCCTCCCATATGTCATCTCCTTAAGCCTCAAGGTATGCTTGCATACGTATTTTCCAGAAATCATAATGTTCACCGACAAAGCAGGGTGGTTTGTTACTGCTACCACCATCTCTAAAAACAGGTTGTGCGGAATCCATGAATCTAGGAGCAAATTACCAAAAACCTGCTATGATACCAATTGTAAGAACAGAGTTACACCTAAGAGGGGGGGGGGTGAATTAGGTGTTGGACAATTTTTCTGTTTTTAGAGTTTGTTTAATCTTGTTGTGTTAGTAAATGAAAACTGTAAATGACAGAAGGTAAAAACACACAGAAATTTATCTTGGTTCCCCTTACAACCAATGGTACATCCAGTCCTCTTGCACCCCACAAGAGATTTTCCAATATCTGTTAGAATAAGTACAAGTCTAACCCTTAGACTTCAATTACAAATTCCTAACACTCTGGCTAAGATAGCACACCACTATCTTAGTTTACAACACTTGAAGAAAATACACCACTTTCTTCGAACAATAACTTTAATGATTTTTACAACAATGTTCTTAATTAAGAACAACATAATATAATAGTTTGTGCAAGGATATCAATCCAATATACTTTCAAGTACAATAGAGAACCTTTCTCAATGATATGAAAATGTAGAGCATGTACTTGAAATATGAAAATATAACTTCGAAAAGATCACAAAATATTTCAGAAAGTTGTTCCAAGTTCGTGGTAGGATTGATTGGTTTAAAACTGAAGTTTTGAAGTATTTATGTTCCAAGGTAACACTTCAGATCAATGGCAATGATTCCCAAACGTTTTGATGAACTTGTGCAATGTTTCAAAACTGAAAAGTTGCATTGTTTCGAAGTTGTATTCGAATGCAGTCTAGGTGTATTCGAATACACTTCTATAACGTTCTGTTTGTATTTGAAATTTGAACCTTGTAGTCGAATACAACATCTTGTAGTCAAATGCAAGTACGGGATTTTTGCCACTGACTTGAGTTTTATTCGAATACACAAAGCTGTAGTCGAATACAAATGTTTAAAAATAGCTACTGACTTGCAATCTGTATTCGACTACGACACTTCGTATTCGAATACAGATCTTCAGTTTTAGCTTCTGATTTATAGTCTGTATTCGACTACGATACCTTGTATTCGAATACAGATTTCTAGTTTTGTAAAAACTTTATTTTCAAACAAGTTTATGTTATTGAATATTTTCATAAAATATTTTAATGCATATGCTATCAGAAGGTTCTCATAATATTGTACTTAAACTGTATTTTGATTTAATATCAAATGCTTTTACCTAAATATAAATTTGAAAGATAAGTTGCTTAAAATCCTTTTTCTTTTTGATCAAGGATCTTTTTGTCTTCATCAAAAATGTAGATCTTTAAATTTTCAAGGTTGATGGCTGAAGTATTGTAACAGTACAAAGGGATGTTGGTTTCAAAGATGTTGTAGTCTTCCAACTGATGTTCATCCAGATTAACTGTGAATTGCATCCTGCTGCTGATATGTATTCAGCTTTTGTTGTTGACATGGCAATGGTGCTTTGTCTCTTGTTTGACCAAGAAATCAGATTATCACCTAGAAACATACAGTTCCCACTTGTGTTTTTCTCTCTAATTTGTCTCCAGCATAATCATAATCACAAAAACCACTTAGTTTGTAAGATGGGGGTTTCTTGTAGAGCAAGGTAAGATGTGTGGTTCCGTTAAGTTATCTAAGGATTCTTTTGACAGCAGTTAATTGGGATTCCCTAGGGTCAACTTGAAAACGAGCACAAACACAAAGAGTAAACAAAATGTCAGGTCTAGAAGCACTTAGGTAAAGAAGGGATCCAATCGTACCTCTGTATGTTTTCTGGTCTACCTTTGGGTTGGGTTCATCTTTTTCAAGTGAGCAGGTGAGGTGCATGGGGGTGGCCATAGGCTTACAATCACTCATCTTGAACTTTTTGAGAAGTTCTTTAGTGTACTTAGATTGGTGAATGAGTATACCTGTTTTGCCTTGCTGAATCTGAATTCCTAGGAAGAACATAAGTTCTCCCATCATGCTCATTTGAAACTCTTGCTGCATCAAATCAGAAAACTCTTGGCAGAGAGTGCCATTAATGGATTTTCTAAACAAAGTGTTATCTATTTGGCCTCTATCAAACTTATTTTTAATTAAGAAGTTCCTAAGTCTGTCATACCATGCCCTAAGTGCTTGTTTTAAACCATATAAAGATTTTTTAAGTTTAAAAACATGGTTTGGAAAATCAGAATTTTCAAAACCTGGGGGCTGTTTGACATAGACTTCCTCACTTATATAACCATTTAAGAAAGCACTTTTGACATCCATTTGATACAAAGTAATATCATGATTTGCAGCAAAAGAGAGTAGGATGCGAATTGCTTCTAACCTGGCCAATGGAGCAAAAGTCTCAGTGTAATCAATGTCTTCTTGTTGACTATATCCTTGTGCCACAAGCCTAGCTTTATTCCTGACTACTTCACCTTTTTCATTGAGTTTGTTCCTGAACATCCACTTGGTTCCAATGATATTTTTGTGTGGTCTGGATACCAGATCCCAAACATCATTCCTTTCAAATTCATTCAGCTCTTCTTGCATTGGTAGACTCCATCTATATCCTTCTTCTTCAGATTTGAAGATTTGTTGTATTCGTGCTTGAAGCTTCTGCTTTTTCAAGTTCTTTTTCCTGCATCAGCTTCAGGTTCTGGTAAACCAGCTTCAGTTCTGGTAAACCAGCTTCGGTTTCCTCTGGTTCTAGTAAACCAGCATCAGTTAACCCAGGTTATCCTGCATTAGCTTCATCTTGCTTTGACTTTTTAGGTCAAGCTATTTGTCATATAACATAATACAACTTAAATAATTTAAAAGTGAAATTAATACAACAAGAACATTAATTCTGCATCTTGTGGTTTCTGCTTGTTTTTTAAGCCATTGGAATGTTGTTTCTGCTGAAGTGTTCATATTATATGGATCACTTGATTTCTCTTACAGTTTGAAAACCTGCAGAATACTTATCCAGCTTTGATTTTTAAGAACAAGCTTCTTGTTATCACAATAAACATAAATATCAAACAATAATAATATTTACAGCAAGATGTAATCTCTATGTCAACAGTTTCAGTTTTACTCTGAAAATCCTCTTGTTTCTGATCTTCAGATTCTGAATCTATACGTTATATGATTAGGTAGTTTGGATGAAGGGCTTTGAATTCCCTCCCTGGTTTGTGGTCTTGATGAATTTCACTGGAGTGTTTGAAGAACTCTCCTGATTCTTCTCTTTCTGCTTCGGCAGATACACCATGTTCCTCTGGTGACTCTGGAACTTATGGTGATTCTGGTAATTCTGCTTCTTCAGGTAATACTGAAGCTGATGTGTGTGATTCTGCTGTTTGTGGTTGAACCTCTAATACTGACACTGGTTCTGGTTCTGGTTCGGGTTCTGGTTCTGATTCTAGTGTGAATTGTACTGACCAGACCTTCTTTCATCAGACTCATTTTGCTTCTGTCTGATGGAAACTGGAACATACACCTTTGTCTGTTTGTGCATTGCCAGCATCCATTGATCAGGCACCATGATTGGTGTTTCCTTTTGATTGGTCAGAATATCTGCAACATAAACAATTTTGTTCTTTGGTACCCAAAACTGGTTGGGTCCAGGTTTGTTAGACTTAACAGGTCTCTTGTCTTTCCCAAATTTTGTCATAGGACAAGACAATTTAGAATGACCCTTTTTATCACAAATAATACACAGAACATTAGAATGAGCAGATTTAACTTCAGCAACAAATTCAGTAAAACCTATTCCTCTCTTAGCATTGTTACTGATTCCATAAATCATGGAAGCATACTTACTTCTTTCCATACCATTTGCAATAATGTTTTGAAAAGCTTGTTCATGCATATCGGATTCACAAACAACATTGGAAGTAGAGCACATATTACTTTTGAGAGTTAGATTTTCATAATTGAGTCTGGCAACTTCAGTTTTAAAATTAGTGTTTTCAGTTGCAAACTCAGCATTCTGATTCTTTGAAATTTGAACTTCTTTGGTTAGAATTTTCTTTTCTTCCCTAAGAGTTTTCAGTTTTACAGACATCTTGTTGTTGGCATTTAAAATGTCTTTAAGAGAAATAATTAATTCAGATCTAGTAAGATCAGAGAATACCTCTTTGTCTTCATCTTCTGAATCAGTTCCAGAGCTTGTGCTGGATCTAGAACTTGAGTTGGTATTTGCCATCAGAGCCAATACTGCTTCCTCTTATGATCTTCCAGACTTGTCGGAATGAATATTTTGTCCAACTTCTTACCTTCTGCTTTTCTTCCAGAGCTAGTACATTTATGGAGTTCAAAGGCATACTTGATGTGAGCCATCATAACTGTTTCTGCCTCTTCATCATTAGATGATTCCTCTTATGAGTCAGATGCATCTCATGCTGCCATCAGACCCTTCTTCTGAATCTGGAACCTTTCTTGTGATGTTTTCCTTCCTCCATGTTTGGACATTCTGACTTGATATGTCCAGGTTCATTGCATCCATAGCAGATGATCCAACTTCTTTTCCTCTGTTGGAGTATTTGCCATTTTTCCTAGGAGCTTTCTTCTTTCTGTTTTGCCACGTCTTTGCAATGTGCTTGGTTATGTAAGCAAGATCATCGTCTTCACTATCACTATCCTCTGATTCTGATACAACCTTTGCAGCTTTCTTCTGTTTTGACTTAAGGGCTAAAGTCTTCTTCTTCTTTGGTTCATCTGCATTCAGCTCTATTTCATGAGACCTGAGGGAGCTGATCCGATCTTAAAGCTTCAAGGTATTCAGATCCCTAGCTTCCTGTACTGCAGTAACCTTCGGTCTCCATTTGGCTGGTAAGCTTCTGAGGATCTTCTTTACATGATCCGTAGTGGTGTAGCTTTTCTTTAATACTTTTAAACTTGATTATAGAATCTAGAATCTGCTGAACATTGCTTCAATGTCTTCATCCTCTTCCATCTTGAACAGCTCATACTGTTTGACCAGTATGTTTGCCTTTGCCTCTTGAACATGTTGACTTCCTTCATAGGTCATAACCAAACTGTCACAGATGCTTTTTGCTATTTCCTTGTTGGTGCATCTATCAAATTCTTTAAATGTTATAGCATTGATCATGATGGTTCTGGACTTGCGATGCAGCTTGTATAACTTCTTCTGGTTTGGATTCATATCTTCTACATCCAGTTCTTGACCAGTTTCATCTCCTGGTGTAGTGGGTGCAGTATAGCCTTTGATTACCAAGGTCCAGAGATCAGGATCTTGGGAGATGAAGAAGCTTCTCATTATGTCCTTCCAGTATTCAAAGTGATCTCCATCAAACAGTGGTGGCCTGTTGATGTTGCCTCCAAATTCTTCTTTGGATTCTGACATGTTGAACCCCCTTGGACCTTTCCTCAAACACTGTTAAGTGCTCAACCTTGAGACCGAGCTCAGATGCCAATTGAAGGTGCAAACACGAGAAGGGGGGTTGAATTGTGTTTGTACTACTTGAATTCTTTTATGTTTTCGATGATTATTTGAAATCCAAAATATAATCAAGTAGAGTTAGCAACGGATAAAGTAAAATAACACAAGGATTTATCCTGGTTCACCATTAACTAGGCTACATCCAGTCCCTTCTCAAGGTGCAAACACGAGAAAGGGGGGGTGAATTGTGTTTGACTAACTTGAATACTTTTTATTTTTAAAACAAAACTTGTTATGTATGAATTAAAATAGAGTTAGCAGTGGATATAAAGTAAATAAAAACTCATAATTTTATACTGGTTCACCGTTAAATAGGCTATGTCTAGTCCCTTCCCTTTGAAGGATTTCACTAATTCAAAAATCTTGAATTTCAAAGTACCACTGACCCTCTAAGTCAGTCTTCTCAAAAAGTCTAACAACCCTAGACTTTTGAGGAAAAGAACCTTGAATCTAATTGCTAAGTAATCTGCTACTCCTTCTGACTCCCTCAAGTTGTAGACTCTACTTCAACAACTTAGACCTAACACAAAGGAAAGAAAAACATAGAGTACTTGCTTCTAGAAAGCGTATACTCATAATTGACCTCACTGAAAACTCAAGTATTTTGCTTTTGGAAGTGTATGACTCTGAAGTATTTTCGATGCTAAGTCTTCTGCCTTGAGCCTCCTTTTATATATGAAAATTAGGGTCTTTTCCATGATTAAATTTGAGCTGTATTTGTCCAGATTCTCTTGCAAAAATAACTTGGCAATCTTGTTTCACTTAAATAAAAATCGTATCTTTTTAGCTTCAGATTGCATTTGAAAATTATGTTGACCAATCCTTTTTCTTTTAATTTCAAACCATGCTTTT
The DNA here is from genome assembly GCA_037974295.1 of Cicer cuneatum. NCBI lineage: Eukaryota > Viridiplantae > Streptophyta > Magnoliopsida > Fabales > Fabaceae > Cicer > Cicer cuneatum. Next base: position 43,876,127 of record JBBPBO010000005.1, on the reverse strand, counting down.
AAACTTAAAAAATCTTTATATGGTTTAAAACAAGCACCTAGGGCATGGTATGACAGACATAGCAATTTCTTAAAAATCAGTTTGATAGAGGCCAAATAGATAACACCTTGTTTAGAAAATCCATTAAATATGATATTCTGATCATTCAAGTTTATGTTGATGATATTAACTTTGGTCCACTAATGGCACTCTCTGCCAAGAGTTTTCTTATTTGATGCAGCAAGAGTTTCATATGAGCATGATGGGAGAACTTAAGTTCTTCCTAGGAATTCAGATTCAGCAAGGCAAAACAAGTATACTATTCACCAATCTAAGTACACTAAAGAACTTCTCAAAAATTTCAAGATGAGTGATTGTAAGCCTATGGCCAACCCCATACACCCCACCTACTCACTTGAAAAAGATGAATCTGGCCAAAAGGTAGACCAGGAAACATACAGAGCTGACCCTAGGGAATCCCACTTAACTGTTATCAAAAGAATCCTGAGATACCTAAAAGGCACTATCAATCTCACCCTGTTCTACAAAGAAACTTCTACATATCAACTTAGTGGAGGTTCTAACCGAAGGTGCAAACACGAGAAGCGGGGTTGAATTGTGTTTGACTAACATGAATACTTTTTCTGTTTTTGTAGTTTTATAACAAAACTTGATGTATGAATCAAACAGAGTTAGCAGCGGATATAAAGTAAAAATAAAAACGTAGAATTTTATACTGTGTTCACCATTAACGAGGCTACGTCCAGTCCCTTCACTTTGAAGGATTTCACTAATTCAAAACCTTGAATTACAACAACACCACTGACCCTCCATGTCAGTCTTCTCAAACAGTCTAACAATCCTAGACTTTTGAGGAATACATCACCTTGACTTCTCAAGTCAAGTCTTCTCCTACCAATCTGACAACCCTAGATTGTAGAAGGAATTACAACGCGTTGAATCTAATTGCTAAGTAATCTGCTACGCCTTCTGACTCCCTCAGATTGTAGACTCTACTTCAACAACTTAGATCTAACACAAGGAAAAGAAAAACACGAGTGCTTGCTTCTGGAAAGAGGAACTCACAATTAACCTCACTGAAAACTTGAGTGTTTGCTTCTGGAAGTATATGACTCTTTTGTAATTTTTCGATACTGAGTCTTGAGCCTCCTTTTATAGATGTCAATTAGGGTCTCTTCCAAGCTTAAATTCGAGCTGTATCTTGCTGGATTCTCTTGCAAAAATACCTTGACCAATCGGGTTTCACTTAAATAAAAAACATATCTTTTTAGCTCCAGACTTTGACCAATCCTGACTTTAATTAATTCTGGAACAAATCTTTCTTCCTACCAATAGCCTCTGAATTCCACAAGACTTCACATTATTTTTGTATCGAATCCGTTTAATACTTTGATTAAATATAATCACGACTCCACTAATCATGATTCAATCTGGATTGTTTGATCTTCTGCTCTCGTCCACATCTGACCATACTAAGTGATCTGCTGTGATCCTCTGATTTCGGCCAACATTGGACCACACTTTCTGATCTTCTGATCTCGACCACTCTGGACTTGCATTATGATTTGTTGTGATCCTCTGATCTCGACCAATGCTGGACTACACGTTCTGATCTTCTGATCTCGGCCAACACTGGGCCATGGTCTGATCTTCTGATCTCGGCCAACACTGGGCCATATACTTAAATCTTGACCATTTATCTAAAACTTTTCCCTCTGATCTGAACCAATTATGAACTAGGTCTTGATTGAACTGAAATTGAATCTGGACATATGATATTTCAGTCTGGACAATTACCTTTTGATCTGGATCAGGTCTGGATTAAATCTGGACATCATTTCTTATGGTCTGGACTTGGGTTCATACTCTGAATCATGCTATCTTCTGGTCTGGGCCAAATCTAAACCACTTATGTGATGCTCTAGTTAATTTTGGATCAAGTCTGGACTGTTTATCATTTCACTACCAAGCTATCTTCTAGTCAGAATAACTTTTGGACCATGTCTCACTTATGAATCCTTCTGGTCTGGAACAACTCTCCCTCTGGCAGGCTTCCTTCTGGTCTGGTCTAGGTCTCATTCTGGACTCTGCTTCCTTCTGATCTGGGCCAGGAAAGATATCCTCTGATGTTGTTTTGACATTCTGGTGTATCCTCTGGTGCTTTCAGGATACATCCTTTGGTACCTTCTAGATGCATTATCTGGTGTCTTCTGGAGGTATATCCTCTGGTCTGATTTTAGCTTCTGGTATCTTCTGCCTCTGGTGACTTCATCTTGTGCCTCTGATAACTTCATCTTCTGGTGGCATTTAATATAATAATTCAAAGTACAAAATAAGATTACATGGAGTGCTTTTGTAAACATCAAAATCCTAAGTACTTAGAACCAACTTGGTTCCAACACTAACAACACTTTCAAGCCATCAACCTAACCAAAAACCTTATCCTTCATTCTGAGCCAAACACATAGAGATCAAACACCACTTCATCAGAGATTAAGTTCAAAAAGGGACACTCAATATCCAGTTTGTAGTCACATATCATCAATGGGCTGATATCTTCACCAAACCATTTCCTGAAGATCGATTTGAACTCATCAAGAAGCATTTCCACATCATCTCCATATATGACTAGATCAAGTAGTCTTTTTAGATGAGTAATTTTTTAAATTTTGTCTTTTATTTTCTGTCTTTTGTTTTGTACTCCAGAAGAAAAAAAATCTCTTTTTGGCTGATGACAAAAAGGGGGAGAGAAAGAAAAAGTGAAACAAAAGAAGGAGTTGAAAAGGAGAGGAAAAAGAAGAGACAAAAGAAAGAGTGAAACAAAAGAAGGAGTTGAAAAGGAGAGGAGAAAAGAAGAGAGAAAAGAAAGAGTGAAACAAAAGAAGGAGTTGAAAAGGAAATGAGCAAAGAAGAGAGAAAAGAAAGAGTGAAACAAAAGGAGTTGAAAAGGAGAGGAAAAATTAGGGGCATTAGACTTAAGGGGAGAAGCTTGATCTGAGGGGGAGCCTAACAAAATAAGTCATCAAAAATACAAGGTTTTGTCATCATCAAAAAGGGGGAGAATGTTGGAACCAAGTTGGTTCTATACTTAGTTTGGATGTTAACAAAAGTATTTTATGTAAATAGTATGTTGACTTAGAAGAACAAATCAGAGGCTGTGCAAAATCAGAGGATGACACCACCAGAAGATACATCCAAATGAAGCAATCAGAAGATAACTGTTGGAACCAAGTTGGTTCTAAATAGTTAGGATTTTGATGTTTACAAAAGCACTTCGTGTAATCTTATTTTGTACTTAGAATTATTATATAAAATGTCACCAGAAGATGACGTCACCAAAGGCAAAAGATGCCACCAGAAGATAAAGTCACCAGAGGCAGAAGATGATTTACCAGAGATTAAAATCAGACTAGAGCATACACCTCCAGAAGATACCAGAGGATGCATACAAAAGGCACCAGAGGATACACCTCCAAAGGATATCAGAGGATTTTTAACATCATCAGAAGATATCTTTCCTGGCCCAGATCAGAAGGAAGCAGAGTCCAGAAGGAGACCTGGTCCAGACCAGAAGGAAGCCTGCCAAAGGGAGATTTGGTCCAGACCAGAAGGAATCACAAGTCAAAATTGGTCCAGACTTTATTCTGACCAGAAGATAGCTTGGCATTGATTATAAAATTGAGTCCAAACCAGAAGATAGCATGGTCCAGATTTAATTCAGATTCAATCCAGACGAGAAGATAACATGTCCAGATCAGAGGATAAGTGTCCAGATCAAAAGGTAAAATTCATGTCCAGATTAAATGATAAATTTCAGAGGTAAAATTCATGTCCATATTAAATGATAAATTCATGTCCAGATTACTTTATATCTATTGCTAACTCTGTTTTAATTCATACATAACAGGGTTTGTTTTAAAACTAAAAAGTATTCAAGTTAGTCAAACACAATTCAACCCCCCTTCTCGTGTTTGCACCTTCAATTGGCATCAGAGCTCGGTCTCAAGGCTGAGCACTTAACTAGTGTTTGAGGAAAGGTCCAATGGGTCAACAACATGGCAGAATCCAAAAATGATTTTGGAGGCAACATCAACTGACCACCACTGTTTGATGGAGACAGGTTTTAGTATTGGAAGGACAGAATGAGAAGTTTCTTCATATCTCAAGATCCTGAATTATGGAAGTTGGTAGTCAAAGGATACATTGCACCTACTGTTCCAAGAGATCCAACTAAAGAACTGGACATGGAAGCCATGAAACCAGACCAGAGCAAAGCATACAAACTGCATCACAAAGCCAGAACCATCATGATCAATGCCATCACATTCAAGGAATTTGACAGATGCACAGATAAAGAAACAACGAAGATCATATTTGACAATCTGGTTCTGACCTATGAACGAAGCCAGCAGGTTCAAGAAGCAAGGGCTAACATAGTGGTCAAACAGTATGAGATGTTCAAGATGGAAGATGATGAAGACATTGATGTAATGTTCTGTAGATTCCAAACTCTGATATCAGGACTGAAGGTCTTGAAGAAAAGCTACACAACAGCACATTCATGTCAAGAAGATTCTAAGACGCTTATCAACCAAGTGGAGACCAATGGTTACTGCAGTTCAGCAAGCCAGAGATCTGAATAACTTAAGACTTGAAGATCTGATCAGCTCACTCAAGTCTAATGAAATAGAACTGGAAGCAGATGAACCAAAGAAGAAGAATAATCTGGCCCTGAAGTCGAAACAAAAGAAAGCTGCAACGGCAGCACCAGAATCAGAAGATAGTGACAGTGATTGTGATGATATGGCTTACTTAACCAAATAGATGGTTAAGATCTGGGAAAACATGAAGAGGAGAGGCTCCAGGAAGAAACATAACAGCAAAGGAAAGGAAGAATCTGACAAGAAGAACATCATCTGTTATGGATGCAATGAACCTGGACATATCAAGTCAAAATGTCCAAATCTGGAAAAAGGCAAACAGCACAAGAAGAGTTCCAGATTCAAAAAGAAGGGTCTGATGGTGTGACACCCTAAACCCCAAAACAACATATATAATAATTTATACTAAAATTTTTTAAAAATTAATTCGCAACGGATAAAGAAAATATGTTTTCAAGAAAATAAGAATTTTTATAACTAATTTATGATATCACGTTTCTCTAAATACACACGTAAAAATTTAACTTTATTCCTTAATTAAAACAATGCAATCTCGATGAACTTGATTTAACTATAATTTCTTGATTTAATTCCAAAAACTTACTAGTACTATAAGGTTTTCATACAAAAGGTTTTTTTTTCTAATTAAACAAGTAAAAAGGGTACATATTAATCACAACAAAACAATCACAAGAAGATGCAATGCTATGCATGAGCTTAGACTCTACTTCACAATGTGGTACCATTCTAACTCTGAAGTACTTGGTTAGGAGACTTGATACTATGCCACCATCCCGGTGGGCGGGCAATTCAAATTGGTCATGTCCTCATAGATCCGCTCAACTCAACCCGAGACACATATACGCAAATCAAGGAAAATGCTCAAACAGGCCAGAAACAGAACTGGCTCTAATGGCTTGAACTGAGTCTGACTCTAACTCTGATTCTGACAGTGAAGCAACAAAGTCTTATAAGCAAAAAGAGAAGAATTAGAATCAGGATAACACTCCAATCAGATTGATCAAAACTCCAAACCTTGATGGGAATTCAAATTTCTTCATCCAGACCCATTAATCAAAAAACATTCAAATGTCAGAATCTGAAAACCAGAAAAGAAGAAACAAAAGGGCTTTCAGAGGGAAATTGAAACTATGACATATAGGTGATATGTTTTGTGTTAATTTTATGTTTACAGTGATAACCAGAAGCTTGATCTTAAAAATCAAAGCTAGATAAGTACTTGCAGGAACTAAGTGATCCAAATAATCTGAAGAAGTTTAGCTGAAATAGTAAAACTAGTTCAATGGTTTCAAAAAACAAGCAGAAACCACTAGAAGCAGAATTAATGGTTTGGTTGTATTTAGTTCAATTATTAATTATTAAAATTTGTATTATGAAAAACAACTTGACCTGAAAAGTCAAAGCAAGATGAAACTGATGCAGGTTGACCAGAACAAAAGGGAGCAGAAGCATAAGCAGAAGAAACAGAAGTACCTGGAAAGGTAGATGATACAAGCAAGTCAGCAACACATGAGAAATCTTCAAAAGATAAATCTGATCAAGTCAGAAACAGCCAAAATAAGTCAGAAGAGAAATCTGGATATTTACCAGAATCAGAAGCTGTTACAGATCTTCCAGAACTAGAAGTTGATGCAGACCAACCAATGTTGATGAATCTCTGGCAGAGGTAGGTTGGATACTTGCAATGTAAGAAGAGCTGAATGAATTTCAAAGGAATGATGTTTGGGATCTGGTATCCAGACCAAACAAAAACATTATTGGAACCAAGTGGGTGTTTAGGAATAAACTCAATGAAAAAGGTGAAGTGGTAAGCAACAAAGCCAGACTTGTAGCTCAAGGATACATTCAGTAGGAAGGTATTGATTACACTGAGACTTTTGCTCCAGTGGCCAGGTTATAAGCAATTAGAATTCTTTTATCATTTGCTACTAATCATGATATAATTCTGTATCAAATGGATGTTAAAAGTGAATTCTTAATTGGCTATATAAGTGAGGAAGTCTATGTCAAACAGCCCCCTGGATTTGAAAATTCTGATTTTCCAAACCATGTTTTTAAACTTAAAAAATCATTATATGGTTTAAAACAAGCACCAAGGGCATGATATGACAGACTTAGTAACTTTCTGCTTAAGAATGAATTTAATAGAGGCCAAATTGATAATACACTATTTAGGAAATCTATTAAAAATGATATTTTGATTATTCAAGTTTATGTTGATGATATCATCTTTGGATCCACTAATGGCACTTTGTGCAAGGAGTTTTCTGACCTAATGCAGAAAGAGTTCCAAATGAGCATGAAGTTCTTCCTGGGAATTCAAATTCACCAAGGTAAATCAAGTATACTCATTCACCAATCTAAATACACTAAAGAACTTCTCAAGAAGTTCAAGATGAGTGAGTGTAAGCCTATGGCCACCCCCATGCACCCAACCTGCTCACTTGAGAAAGATGAAACCAGCCAAAAGTTCGACCATAAAACATACAGAGTGTTTGTGTATGTGCCCGTTTTCAAGCTGACCCTAGGGAATCCCATTTAACTGCTATCAAAAGAATCTTGAGATACCTTAAAGGAACCACCAACAAACTATGAGGTTTTTGTGATTCTGACTATGCTGGAGACAAGTTGGAAAGGAAAAGTACAAGTGGCAACTGCACATTCTTAGGTGATAATTTGATCTCTTGGTCAAGCAAAAGACAAAGCACCATTGCCATGTCAACTGCTGAAGATGAGTATTTATCAGCAGCAGGATGCAGCTCACAATTGATATCGATGAAACATCAACTTGAAGATTACAACATCTTTGAAACCAATATCCCTTTGTTCTGTGATAGCACTTCAGCCATAAACCTAACCAAGAACCCTATCTTACACTCTAGAGCCAAACACATTGAAATAAAACACCATTTCATTAGGGACCGTGTTCAAAAAGGGACTTTAAGCATCCAGTTTGTGGACATTTATCATCAATGGGCTGATATCTTCACCAAAGCATTACCTGAAGATAGGTTCGAGTTCATCAAGAAGCATCTCAACATTATCTCCATATCTAACTAGCTAAAGTAGTCATCTTAGGAGTTTTTAATTTTCTTGTAATTTTACTTTATGCCTTTTATATTTGTTGTTTTTACTTTCTGTAATTTGTAAAGAGAAAAACAAAAATACAAAAATGATAGGACCTCTTTTTGGCTGATGACAAAAAGGGGGAGAGAGAGAAAAAGGATAAATAAGTAGAAAAGGAGAGATAAAAAGAAAGGAGGAGTGAAAAAGAAGGAGATGAAAAGAGAATGAGTTGAAAAGGAGAGGAAACAGGGAGAGAGAAAAATAAAGCGAGAAAAAGAAAGAGTGAAAAGATAAGGAGTTGAAAAGGAGAGGCAATGTGAAGAGAGAAAAGAAAGAGAGAAAAGAAGGAGTTGAAAAGGAGAGGAGAAGAGAAGAAAAGAAAGAATGATTTAAGAAGGAGTTGAAAAGGAGAAGAAAAAGTCATTATTAGACATAGGGGAAGAGATTGGTCTGAGGGGGGGAGTATTTCAAGTACTTCGAATTTTTCAAAGTCTTTTTAAATAAGTGATAAGCTAACAAAATAAGTTAAGGTTTTGTCATCATCAAAAATGGGGAGATTGTTGGAACCAAGTTGGTTCTAAGTACTTAGGATTTTGATATTTACAAAAGCACTCCATGTAATCTTATTTTGTACTTAGAATTATTATATAAAATATCACCAGAAGATGACGTCACCAGAGGCAGAAGGTGCCACCAGAAGATGAAGTCACCAGAGGCAGAAGATGAGTTACCAGAGATTAAAATCAGACCAGAGGATACACCTCCAGAAGATACCAAAAGATGCATACAAAAGGCACCAGAGGATACCATAGGATGTCAAAACATCATCAGAGGATATCTTTCCTGGCCCAGATAAGAAGGAAGCAGAGTCCAGAAGGAGACCTGGTCCAGACCAAAAAGAAAACCTGCCAAAAGGAGATTTGGTCCATACCAGAAGGAATCACAAGTCAGACTTGGTCCAGACTTTATTCTGACCAGAAGATAGCTTGGCATTGATTATAAAATTCAGTCCAGACCAGAAGAAATTATTGTCCAGATTTAATTCAGATTCAATCCAGACCAGAAGATAGCATGTCCAGATCAGAGGATAAGTGTCCAGATCAAAAGGTAAAATTCATGTCCAGATTGAATGATAACTTTTAGAGGATAAATGTAAAGTGATCCAGACTTAAGTATCATGGCCCAGTGTTGGCCGAGATAAGAAGATCATAAAAAAAGTCCAAATCAGATCATATGGTCCAATGATTGGCCGAGATCAGAAGATGTGGTCCAGTGTTGGCCGAGATCAGAGGATCACAACAGATCAGATTGCATGGTCCAGATGTGGTCGAGATCAGAATATCATACGGTCCAGATTTAATCATGATGATAATCAGTGGAGACTTGATTAAATTCGAATAAGACTTGATTAAATTTTAATAGAAATTTGATCAATGTATTAAGAGGATTGGATACAAAAATAAATTGAAGTCTTGTGGGAATTCAGAAGCTATTGGCGGGAAGAAAAATTTGATCCAGAATTAATCAAGAACAGGATTGGCCAAAGTTATTTTGGAATGCATATCTGGAGCTAAAAAGATATGTTTTTAATTTAAGTGAAACCCGATTGGCCAATTTATTTTTGCAAGAGAATTTAGACAAGATACAGCTCGAATTTAATCATGGAAGAGATCCTAATCTTCATCTATAAAAGGAGGCTCAAGGCAGAAGACTCAGCATCGAAAATACTTGAGAGTCATGCACTTCCAAAAGCAAAATACTTGAGTTTTCAGTGAGGTCAATTGTGAGTATCCGCTTTCCAGAAGCAAGTACTCTATGTTTTTCTTTCCCTTGTGTTAGGTCTAAATTGTTGAAGTAGAGTCTACAATCTGAGGCAGTCAGAAGGAGTAGCAGATTACTTAGCAATTAGATTCAAGGTTCTTTTCCTCAAAAGTCTAGGATTGTTAGACTTTTTGAGAAGACTGACTTGTAGGGTTAGTGGTACTTTGTAGTTCAAGGTTTTTGAATTAGTGAAATCCTTCAAAGTGAAGGGACTGGACGTAGCCTAGTTAACGGTGAACCAATATAAAATTCTGAGTTTTTATTTACTTTATATCCGCTGCTAACTCTGTTTTAATTCATACATAACAGGTTTTGTTTTAAAACTAAAAATTATTCAAGTTATTCAAACACAATTCAACCCCCCCTTCTCGTGTTTGCACCTTCAATAACTAGTCCAGAGCATGAAACTCATTGTCCAGATTTAATCCAGACTTGATCCATATCAGAAGATAAATGTCCAGATCAAAATATCACAAGTCCAGATTTAATTCAGATTCAATCTGGACTCAGTCCTGACTTGGTCCAGATTAGAGGGAAAATGTTCATCATGGGCCCAGTGTTGGCCGAGATCAGAAGATCAGATCATATGGCCCAGTGTTGGTCGAGATCAGAAGATCAGATCATATGGTCCAGTGATTGGCTGAGATCAGAAGATCAGATCATATGGTTTAGTGTTGGCCGAGATCAGAGGATCATAGAATTGGGGAAGATCATATCATAAATTCCAAAGTTGGTCGAGATCAGAAGATCATATGGTCCAGATTTAATCATGATGAAAATCAATGATAACTTGATTAAAATTCGAAGAAGACTTGATTAAATTTTGATAGAAATTTGATCAAAGTATTAAGGGGATTTGATTCAAAAGTTACTGAAGACTTGAAGAAATTCGAATGCAATTTGAAGCTTAAAAATATATGGTTTGAAATTAAAAGAAACAAGATTGGTCAACACCTTCACCTCGAAGGATTTTTCCACTAATTCAAAACCTTTGAATTACAACAACACTACTGATCCTCCAAGTCAGTCTTCCTAAACAGTCTAACAATCCTAGACTTTTGAGGAACACAGCACCTTGACTTCACAAGTCAAGTCTTCTCCTACCAATCTGACAACCCCATATTGCAGAAGGAATTACAACACCTTGAATCTAATTGCTAAGTCACATGCTACTTCTTCTGACTCTTCAGATTGTAGACTCTACTTCAACAATATAGATTTAACACAAGGGGAACAATAACAAGAGTTCTTGCTTCTGGAAAGCTGATACTCACAATTAACCTCACTGAAAACTCGAGTGTTTGCTTCTGGAAGTTTATGACTCTTTTACTTATTTTCGATGCTAAGTCTTCTGCCTTGAGCCTCATTTTATAGATGAGAATTAGGGTTTCTTCCAAGATCAAATTTGAGCTGTATCTGTCCAGATTCTCTTGCAAAAATAACTTGGCCAATCCAGTTTCACTTAAATAAAAATCGTATCTTTTTAGCTTCAGATTGCTTTTGAAAATTCTGTTCACCAATCTTGTTTCTTTTAATTTCAAACCATATCTTTTTAAGCTTCAGTTTGCATTCGAATTTCTTCAAGTCTTCAGTAATTTTTGAATCAAATCCCCTTAATACTTTGATCAAATTTCTATCAAAATTTAATCAAGTCTTCTTCGAATTTTAATCAAGTTATCACTGATTTTCATCATGATTAAAATCTGGACCGTATGATCTTCTGATCTCGACCACCTCTGGACTTTATGATCTGATCTACCCCAATTCTGTGATCCTTTGATTTTGGCCAACACTGGACCATATGATCTGATCTTGTGATCTCGGCCAATCACTGGACCATATGATCTGATCTTCTGATCTCAGCCAACACTGGGCCATATGATCTGATCTTCTGATCTCGGCCAACACTGGGCCATGATGCTTAAATCTAGACCATTGATCTGAACATTTTCCCTCTGATCTGGACCAAGTGTGGACTGACTCTGGATTGAATCTGAATTAAATCTGGACTTATGTTATTTTAATCTGGACATTTACCTTCTGATCTGGATCAAGTCTGAATTAAATCTGGACAACATTTCTTCTGATCTGAATTGAGTTTTATGTCCTGGACTATGCTATCTTCTGGTCTGAACCAAGTCTGGACCTAGTCATGGTTATCTTCTACTCTGGATCAGGTCTGGATTATGTCTGGACTGATTCATATATTCACGACCTAGCTATCTTCTGGTTAGAATTAAATTTGGACCAAGTTTGTCTTATGATTCCTTCTGGTCTGGACCAAATCTCCCTCTGACAAGCTTCCTTCTGGTCTAGAACAGGTCGACTTTCTGATGATGGTATTTGACCTTTGATGACATCCTCTGGTATCCTCTGGTGTCTTCTGGATGCATTATCTGGCCTAACCTTCTGGTGACATTTCCATGTTCTGGTAGCTTCCTCTTGATGTATCTTCTGGTGGTGTCATCATCTGATTTTGCACAACTTCTGATTTGTTCTTCTAAGTCAACATACTATTTACATAAAATAGTTTTGTTAACATCAAAACTAAGTATAGAACAACCTTGGTTCCAACAAAATCCTCGCACGGATAGAATGGATCGTCTAATACACGCAGAACCACCCTGTAGCCCATCACAGTCAGTACTTAACTTCATGGCCCATCACGGTCACCACATAACACAAAACCCCCTCGAAGGGGCGTAAATCATAATTGTACCGCCTATGACAGGCCAAAGTACCAATTACCATGGTGCAGTCTCTCACAGACTAGCATGATTTACTTGTGTAGCCTATCATAGGCACTACACATAAGTTAAATCCTCGCACGGATAGAATGGACCGTCTAATACACGCGGAACCACCCTGTAGCCCATCACAATCACTACTTAACTTCACGGCCCATCACGATCACCGCTCAACTTTGTGGCCCATCGCGGCCACCACTTAACTATGCAGTGCATGAGCGTACTCTGTTTCTTTTCACTGAAACCAGTACGTAAATGCAAATATGAAACCTGAACACTTCATCACCATTTCAAAACAATCTCAAGGAACCTCATATAATTTATCATATGCCTTAAAAATGTTTTCCAAATAATTAAGTGCATAAACCAATATTTAAAAATAGAATTTTTGACAAAAATCCAATCTGTATTTGAATACAGCTTCCTTGTAGCCGAATATAGATGCTAAAACAGTAGCAAAATCTGCAATTCTGTATTCGAATATAAGGTTGTCGTAGTCGAATACAGATGTGAAGTCAGAAGCAAAATCTGCAATTCAGTATTCGAATACGAGGTTGTCGTAGCTAAATACAGATGCTAAGTCAGTAGCAAAAACTGCAATTCTGTATTCGTATACGAGGTTGTCGTAGCCGAATACAGATGCTAAGTCAATAGGAAAAATCACGTATTTGTATTCAAATACGGGGTGTCATATTCGAATACGAGGTTCAAAATTTGAATAAAAACTGAATTTTTCAGAGGTGTATTCAAATAGTGTTGTATTCGAATACATCTTCGAAGACACTATAATTTTTCAAGTAAATTTCACTTGAGCTCAAACTCTTTTCTTTGTAAAATCACTACAAACACCACAATACAACCACAATCTCTTTAGCAACAGAAATCAGAACATCATCATCACAACAACAACCAGCACATCCTTAACGGAACAATATATTAGCAACGTCAACCACAACAACATCACAACAATGGCATTATCATCATCAACCACTACATCTTCACGTTTTCAACAACATAACACATTTAACAACCATCAAATACACATTTAGGGTTCCTACATGCAAATTAAAAAGTTGGAAGGAGCCCCTTACCTTCGTTATATTTTCTCGATCGTTTTCGTTACCGTGATCAAAACCGGCGAAACTCCCGCTCATGTCGTCGCTACCAAAGTTATTTCACTAGCACCGTAGTGATGAGAGGAGTAACTTTCCCTCTTGACACTCTTCGATTGGAGGCTTGGATTTTGAAGTAATCTAGGTTTTGAGTATTTTTTCTTGTTACCAACACAAACAGAAAAAGAAGGAAGAAGGAGAAGAAGAAACTGGTGCGGGCAAGTAGGAGGAAGGAGGTTTTTTTCTCTTTCTTTCTTTTTGATTTTTTTTCTTTTTTTTGCCTTCTCACATACATACATATATATATTACTTACTTCCCACCTACTATGTATATATATATATAACCACTACAACATTTTTGAGTTGTGGCAACAATAAAAAAGTGTGGTGTAAACTAAATAAACTGTGGCCTAAAGGTTAGGCAACGGTTTCGCAACGGTTTACAAAGTGTAGTGTAGGTGACCGTGGCCTATTAGCAAATGCAACAGTTTTTTACTTTTGCCCACGAATTCTACAAAACCGTTGCTGAAAACACTCAAAGAGACAACGGTTTTTTTGAACGTTTCAGGCCACGGTTTTATGAGTTGGTTTTGCCAACATTTCATAAATGTTGCATATACAGTTAGGCCACGGTTTTGTATATATTATATTTGTTTCAGGAAACACATTTATAATGTTGTCAAAAGCATAGGCAACATTTTTTGGTTTAAGGCAATTGATTTGTATGTGTTGCGTATAACTTTAGACCACGGTTATCGCAACGTTGGTAACACATTTTGGCCACAATTGTTTTAGATGTTGCCTAATTGTTTAGGCCACGGTTTTATAAGTTGTGGCAACAATTAAAAAGTGTGGTGCAACAAATTTATAAAGTTATCAAAAGCATAGGCAATGGTTTTTTGGTTTAAGGCAATAGATTTGTATGTGTTGCACATAACTTTATATCACACTTATCGAAACGTTGGTAACACATTTCGGCCACAATTGTTTTAGATTTTGGCTATTTGTTTAGGCCACGGTTTATGAATATTTTATGAGTTGGTTTTGCCAACAGTCTTATCAAAATATTGTAACAGAAATATTGTAACATGTTTAGGCCACAGTCTTATCAAAATATTGTAACATAAATATTAATAAACATCCGAGAAAAACCAATACATGATAATCAAACAATTTATTGATCAAAATATTGTATGAGCTCTATTACTAGGCATCCAAAAAAAACCAATTGTCTTATCAAACAACCAAGTCTTCGATACATTCCACTAGCTTTATGTATCTTAGTGATGATCTTCAAGTCCAACCTGAAAATAGTAAGTATTAGTAACAACTATTTAGAGGAAAGTTTTTAATAATTTTATATTAGCCCTATTTTTTAATTTATTAACAATTTTTAAGAAGTTATCAATTTTTTTAATTTATTACCAGTTTTTTTAAAACTATATTTAAACTACTCTAAGTAATTTCCTACTTTCTAGTAACAGCGTGATGTGTTGTTCAACTAAATCCAATAGAACTATGCTCCTAGTTTCTAGTAACAGCATGATGTGTTGTTCAACTACACATGTTAACAACTTTTTCACCTATT
This sequence comes from Cicer cuneatum, assembly GCA_037974295.1. Taxonomy (NCBI): domain Eukaryota; kingdom Viridiplantae; phylum Streptophyta; class Magnoliopsida; order Fabales; family Fabaceae; genus Cicer; species Cicer cuneatum. The sequence continues at coordinate 43,861,111 of JBBPBO010000005.1, read as the reverse complement.
GACTATCTGTTTTCAGTAACTGAAATCCAGCAATATTATAGGAATAAATTAATTGATTTTTCTACTCTCTCTATGTATATAAGAGTGCTGCACTATTTGCATGTGTTAACATTCAATATTTAATGGTCATTCAATATTAAACCTCATATACCATAGCAATAAATCAACTTATCTAATTTCATAGTTAAATAAGTCAAGCTAATACACTTATACCTTTTCAGGAACATGGGTTAATGTAGAAGAATGGAGTGCCACACTATTTGCAATGCCTAAAGCATGTCCCATCATGTTATCAACAATAGTTTCAATTAAACTTGGGTTTTGCTGCTTCAACACACATTTTAGAAGTTCCTCATATGCTTCCATCATTTTCTTTGTAAATGATTCATATTCTTCCATCATTTCCTTCATGCTACTAATTTCACCCTCAAACTTAGAAGTACTTCTTTCACCTTGGTCTTGAGCTTTCATCTTTTGTTTTAACCTTGCTTCCTTATTCATTTTCTGTAGAATAAAAATGAAATAAGTCAAAAACTATGAAGACCTAGAAAAACTATAAGAGACATTATTAAGAAAAACCTAAAGATTAATAAGTTGGATAGAGATATGATATACTACACAATCCTATGACATTGTTTGATCCATATAGCTGACCCTACTTGGTGGGATAAGGTTGGTTGTTGTGAACTTGTTATATCACTAGACTTATAAATTAGAAATGTAGCACAATCATCTCAACCAGGCATGCAGCTGCTACATATAACTTATAAGGGTATAATAGTAACAACATCACTTATCGAACTACAATAGAAAAAGCCAATCCTTCAAATACTGTTAATTTTCCAAGTAATGGCTGTTTTGGCATTGACAACATCCTTAGCTGATATGCGGGAGAGGCTAGGGAGAATGGTTATTGAAAATAGTAGGAGTGGTGACCCTGTAACTGCTGATGATTTAGGTGTTGGAGGTGCTTTGACAGTTCTAATGAAGGATGCATTCACCCTACTCTTATGCAAACTTTGGAAGGAACACCTGTTCTAGTTCATGCAGGTCCATTTGCAAATATTGCTCATGGGAATTCTTCTATTGTGGCTGATAAGATTGCACTAAATTTAGTTGGACCTGGAGGATTTGTAGTTACTAAAGCTGGTTTTGGTGCTGATATTGCGATTGAAAAGTTTATGAACATTAAGTGTCGATATAGCGGTTTGACACCTCAATGTGCAATTATTGTGGCAACAATAAGGGCACTAAAAATGTATGGTGGAGGCCCAGCAGTTGTTGCTGGAAAACCTCTTAACCATGCATATCTGACTGAAAATGTTGGTCTGGTTAAAGCTGGTTGTGTGAATCTGGCAAGGCATATATTATATTCGAAAGCTTATCGTGTGAATGTTTATAGTTGCTATCAACAAGTTTTCAACTGACACTGAAGCTGAGCTAAATGCGATTAGAAAGGCTGCCTTAGATGCTGGAGCTTATGATGCTGTAATATGTAGCCATCATGTACATTACCTTTCAAATACTATTTAGCGGCCTGCATCATTACCCTTCAAATCTAGTCAAATGTTAAGAAGGCCAAAGCATCTAAAGGTTTCATTAAGAGACTCGAGTTGGAAATCTTACTATATCAAAAATCAACTCCCTCTCAACTGGAGCAAAGACATTATTATCACCCTGTGCATAGGCATGCCTTTTTGCAGGCTGAACAACATATAAAGAATTATTAGGGGAAAAAAGGAACTGGCTAATAGATAAAAAAAAAAAAATTAGAAACTTTCTTATTGCTTCTAGTGACCACAACTACTACTACTATTAATCAGTAAATGTTGTACCAATTGTAACATAACTGAAGCATGATAATATTGAATTATAGAGAGAGAAGGAAATGTTACATCGATTGTGTAAACACGTCCAATGTCAATCTTTAAAGGGCATTTTTCCTTGATGGAGTTTTCGAGCTCAAGGGCGTTGTTGAAAGATTGGAACCATAGATAAAAATCCCCTTTCAGAGTGAAGGAAAATTCCCTTCTTCCAAAGTAGGATTGATCACAACCAAGATGTTTCCCATCTACAATTATTTTAAACCCACAAAAATAAAATCAGGATACATACTTATTTAACACATTCATCATAAGCAAGAGTTTGAAAAATGCTACCGTGGCCATAAGTCATCCATTTAAATATATCTGCAAAAGGAAATAGCTTTCCTAGGAAAAAATAAATCTGGAACAAACAATTATTACTATAGGAACAAGCTAATAGAATAGTCGAACAAGCAAATATCTACCAAATCGTTTCAAAATGCAAGGAGCAAGCAAAAATAATAAGCAAAGAGGGAGAAGACGAATACCTCGATGAGCGAAGATGGAGAAGACAGAGACACAACGAATCACGAAAATGAAAGACTGTTGATACCGGAGCAATGCGCAGTGCAAAGGGGAAATAGAGAAGGTTGAGGAGCAACAAGTCGAGGAAATAGTGAAGGTTCCGATTGCAGCGCAAACGGGATCGTGAATGAATGAAGAGGAAAGAGTAAAGCTTCATAATAGAGTTAGGGTACGGTACATTTTGTTTCTGTTTCTTAATTAACAGAGGAATGTTTTAAGTTAAGTGATCTAATTTTTCAACAATAAAGAAAACAAAGAAAATACAATAATTAATTAATTATTATTTAAGCTAACTTAGGACACATTTTTTATAGCTTTAGACCACACTTAAAATGTGTAGTTATTAAACTTAATTAGGCAACGATTTTTCTTCGTGGTAAAACAACAACACTTTTAAAATTGTGGCTTAATCGGTGACAATAACAAAATATGCCACGGTTTTTCATTCAAATTAAGAAATTGTACTCTATAAGTAAATTATAGGCAACACCTGAAAAACTGTTGCCTATTTCCGTTTCCAGCCACATTTTTTTACCCATGGCTAAGTGAAGTGTGGCCTAAATGAAAAATGGTGTAGTGAATATATATATATATATACACATTTTAATCCAATCAACCCACTATTATCTAAATACTTTCATTACAACTCTATTGACAGATAAAATGCCCGACATTAATTCTTCGTAATAAACTTAAATAATCCTTCGACAAATAATTTTAGTTGTCTCAAAGTATATATATATATATATATATATATAAACATATACATATATTAAACGTATTACAAATATACCAAAAGTATATTTGATATTTAATCCATAATTTAATTTAAAATTAAGGGTCTTATATATGTAAAATTGGATTTTTGGTTAAACAAATAGAAGAAGTACTATCTCAAAAGATAGGAATGTTACTCTCATTTATTTTGTAATCTTTTAGTTGATGTTTCATCCATAACAATTGATTTTGCAACTAGTTGCTGAAATATACTTCGCTTCTGTAGTGAATAGAGTAATTATTACTTGTCTTTTGCTTGACCAGAAAATCAGGTTCTCATCAAGGAAAGGGTAACTTCCATTATTTTTTTCTTTCTAACTTATCTACAGCATAATCAGCATAACGTCCCAGTTTTTTGGACAATAATTAACAAAATTCTAAACGTGAAAAAACTAGGTTATTAATTTTTTTTAAAAACAAGAATAAATTAAAATAATCATTTAGTCCAAACCAAAACAACAAGTTTCCTTTTATTAGCTTCCTTAATAAAAACCAAGTCATTATGATTACAAACAAGCAAGTGGTTGTGTAAACAAAAGAACAAAGTCCTAAAGCCAAGATTCTTGGCCTTTTTCTACCCAAGACAAAATTTGAAAATTAAAGATCTACATTTTTTATGAAGACAAAAAGTTCATTGATCAAAAAGCAAAAGGATATTAAGCAACTCATCCTTCAAATTTATTTTTAGGTAAAGTATTTAATATTAAATCAAAATACATTTCAAGTACAATATTATGAGAACCATCTTGATAGCATATGCATTAAAATATTTTATAAAAATATTTTAAAACATAAACATATGTTTGAAAATAAAGTTTTTACAAAAACTGAAAATCTGTATTCGAATACGAAGTGTCGTAGCCGAATACAGATTACAAGTCAGAAGCTAAAACTGAATATCTGTATTCGAATACGAAGTGTCATAGCCGAATACAGACTGCAAGTCAGTAGCCAAAATTGAAGATCTGTATTCGAATACGAAGTGTCATAGCCGAATACAGATTGCAAGTCAGTAGCTAAATTTAAACTTCTGTATTCGACTACAGCTTCGCGTATTCAAATACAACTCAATTCAATGGCAAAAATATCATACTTGTATTTGACTACGAGGTATCGTATTGAAATACGAAGTTCAAATTTTAAATAAAAACTGAACGTTATAGAAGTGTATTCGAATACACTAAAGCTGTATTCGAATACAACTTCGAAACAATGCAACTTTTCAGTTTTGAAACATTGCATAAGTTCATCAAAACTTTTGGGAACCATTGCCACTGATCTGAAGTGTTACCTTGGAATATAAATACTTCAAAGCTTCAGTTTTACTTAGAATTTTCGACTTACCTTTTAGAATCAATTTTCTGAAATATCAAACACTTAAAAAACGTAATTTTCATATTTTCAAGTACATGAATTTCATTTTCATATCATTAAGAAAGGTTCTTAGTTGTACTTGGAAGTGTGATTGATTAAGTATCAAATACTTAGTGTTATAACCTTGTTCTTAGTTAAGAACATCATTACAAAATCAAATAAAGTCATTGTATCACTTGAAGAACTTAGTGTAGATTCTTCAAGTTTTGTTAACTGAGATAGTGGTGTACTATCTTCAGTTAAGTGTTAAAGAATTTGTAACTTAAGTCTTAGGGTTAGACTTGTAACATATTCGAACAAAGTGGAAAATCTCTTATGGTGTGCAAGAGGATCGGATGTACCCTTGGTTGTAAGGGGAACCAGGATAAATTTCTGTGTGTTTTTACTTTCTGTCATTTACAACTTTCATTTACTAACACAACAAAATTAAACAAACTCAAAACAGTCACTTGAACAATCTCACAAAACTCTAATAACTGAAAAATTGTCTAACACCTAATTCACCCCCCTCTTAGGTGCAACTCTGTTATTACAATTGGCATCAGAGCATGTTTTTGGTAATTTGCTACTAGATTCTTGGCTTTCGCACAACCTGTTTTTAGAGATGGTGGTAGCAGTAACAAACCACCTTGCTTTGTCGGTGAACATTATGATTTTTGGAAAATACGTATGCAAGCATACCTTGAGGCTCAAGGAGATGACATATGGGAGGCTATAGAAAATGGTCCATATATTCCAACAACAGTCATCAACAATAAAGAAGAAATAAAAATAAAAGCATCATGGACAAATGATGAAAAGAGAAAAGTACTGTTTGACAAGAAAGCCAAAAATATGTTACAATCAGCATTAGGAATGGACGAATTCTTTCGTATATCCCATTGCAAAACAGCAAAAAAGATATGGGATACTCTTGAAGTAACCCATGAAGGAACAATTGAGGTAAAACGTTCAAAACTGAATACTTTGTCTCAAGAATATGAAATGTTTCGAATGCAACCAGGAGAAGCAATCCTGGACATGCAGAAACGATTTTCTCATTTAACAAACCACTTGACAGCACTTGGCAAAAGCTTTACTAATGATGAATTGAACCTAAAGGTTCTGAGATCATTAACTAGAGCATGGCAGCCTAAAGTGATAGCAATTTATGAAAAGAAAAGTTTGTCAAAAATGTCACTCTCAGCACTTTTTGGAAAGTTACAAGAGCATGAAATAGAATTAGAAAGATTGGAAAAGAATGAGAGTTTAGAAAAGAGAACAAAGAATATAGCATTAAGAATAGAATCAAAAGAATTGATGAATGAAGGAGATTCAGATGAAGAGCAAAACATCACCCTTCTTGTCAAAAAGTTCAGTAAATTTCTTCAAAACGATAAAACGTTTACAAGAAAGAAAAACTTCAGGAAGAAAGATGCTTCTACTACAAATCAGAATTTTACTTGCTTTGAGTGTGGGAAACTAGGACATATGAAAGCAGAGTGTCCTAACATTATCAAGAAGAATGCTACTAAAAGAAAAGAGTTCAAAAAGGCGTACATAGCATGGGAAGATAATGAAGTAAGTTCTTCATCAAATTCAGATAATGATGAATGAACTAATGTCGCTTTGATGGCATCTCATCATTCTGAAATGAAGAAGAGGTTAGTAGTAATACTATTTGCTATGATAATAATGATTCTTGTGTTGATGATAATGATGCACAACAAGCCATTAAAGAATTACTTAATGAATGTAGAAATCTGTACAAAGTAGTGTCAAATAAAAGGAAACAGATTTTATCTCTAAATAAAAAGATTGATACTATGGAACAAAATTCTTAAAAACAAAAACAGATTTCTACATGCATTAAATGTGATTCACTTTCTTTTAAAATTGTCCAAATGAATAGAGTTATAGAAAGGTACGAAAAAGGACAATTTGGATTGGAAAATATACTTAGCATGCAAAGATATTCAAATGACAAAAGTGGACTTGGTTACTCAAAATTTGAAAAACCAAGTTCTTGTAAAACTATCTTTGTAAAAGCAAGTAACCAATCCAAAAATGAGAAAGTAATAGCTATTCAAAAGAATCATCTTTGTTCTAAGAAAAGTATTATTCAAAAGAAACCGTGCTTTCCTAAAAAGAGTCCAAAATGTTTCTATTGTGGTCTTAATGGTCACACACCTAATGCTTGTCATGTTAGGAACGTTGGTGTTCCACAAGGACATTATGTGTGGGTCAAGAAAGGTACTAATCTTCAAGGACCCAAAACACTTTGGGTACCTAATAAACTATAAATCTTGTTTTGTAGGAATACACACAAAGTACATCAAATATGTGGTACTTGGATAGTGGATGTTCAAAGCACATGACCGATGACAAAACAAAATTTTCAGCACTAACTCTTGAGTCAAAAGGTTATGTGATCTATGGAGATAACAACAAAGGAAAAATTTTAGGCATTGGAAAGGTTGGCATTGCTCCATCTCCTTCAATTGAAGATGTTCTCTATGTTGAAGGGTTAAAACACAATCTCATAAGCATAAGCCAGCTTTGTGACAAAGGTTACAAAATCACTTTCAACAAAGATGATTGCATTATCCAAAATGAGGTAACAAATGAAACTCAGTTTATTGGTAAGCGTTTCAAAAATATTTTTACAATTAATCTTGATGATTTATCCTTAAAAATGAAATGTCTTATGGTAAGTGACAACAATGATGCTTGGCGATGGCACAAAAGATTTGCACATATCCATATGGATCACTTAAACAAGTTAGTCAAGCATGAACTTGTTGTAGGCTTACCAAAAATGAAATTCATTAAGGATAAATTATGTGACGCTTGTCAAAAAGGTAAACAAACTAAAGTTTCCTTTAAACCCAAAAATATCATATCAACTTCAAGACCACTTCAATTAATACATATGGACTTGTTTGGACCATCAAGAACTAAAAGTCTTGGTGGAAATTCTTATGGACTAGTAATAGTTGATGATTTTTCAAGGTTCACATGGACCTTATTTTTGGCAAATAAAAATGAAGCTTTTAAAGCCTTTAAGAAATATGCCAAACTAGTCCAAAATGAACAAGCAACCAAAATTGTATCAATTAGAAGTGATCATGGAGGAGAATTTCAAAATGCTTCTTTTATAGAATATTGTGAAGAAAATGGAATCTTCCATAATTTTTCTGCACCAAGAACACCTCAACAAAATGGAGTTGTTGAGAGAAAGAATAGATCATTGGTAGAACTTACAAGAACTATGCTAAGTGATTCAAGTCTACCAAAATACTTTTGGGCAGATGCTGTAAGTACAGCTTGTTATGTATCCAACCGAGTCATAATCCGACCAATGCTGAAGAAAACTCCATATGAACTTTATAAAGGAAGGAAGCCAAATATCTCTCACTTTCACATATTTGGATGCAAATGCTTTGTGTTAAATAATGGTAAGGATAATCTCGGCAAATTCGATGAGAAGGCCGATGAAGGTATTTTTATTGGTTATTCCTTAACTAGTAAAGCATTTAGAATTTTTAATAAAAGAACTTTGATAGTTGAAGAATCTATACATGTATCTTTTGATGAAACTAACCCCTCGAAAGAGGATAAAATTATATATGTTTGATAATGAGACAAGCAAAGAAAATCAAGTTGATCAAACAACTCAAAAGGACGAAATCAATATAGAACAACTAGATCAACACAATGATCTTCCTCAAGAATAGAAAACCCATCGTGATCATCCAATTGACAACATAATAGGTGATATCAACAAAGGAGTCACTACAAGGCTAAATCTCAAAGATGCTTGTTTAAATATGGCATTTGTTTCTCAAATAAAACCATCCAAAATAGGTGAAGCCCTCAAAGATGATCAATGGATACTTGCCATGCATGAAGAACTAAATCAGTTTGAAAGAAACAAAGTTTGGGAACTTGTTCCAAATCCAGGAAATAAACACATCATTGGTACCAAATGGGTGTTTAAGAACAAATTAGATGAAAATGGAATAGTTATACGAAACAAGGCAAGATTGGTCGCACAAGGATACAATCAAGAAGAAGGGATTGATTTTGATGAAACATTTGCTCCAGTAGCAAGATTAGAAGCTATCCGACTACTACTTGCTTATGCTTGCTCTATGGATTTTGAACTATTTCAAATGGATGTCAAGAGTGCGTTGCTAAATGGCTATATCAATGAGGAAGTCTACGTCAAACAGCCACCTGGCTTTGAAGACTTCAAAAATCCTTCACATGTCTACAAATTAAAGAAGGTGCTTTATGGGTTGAAACAAGCTCCAAGAGCTTGGTATGATAGGTTGAGTAAATTCTTATGTGAACATGGATTTGAAAAAGGTAAGGTTGATAAAACCTTATTCATTAAAAGTACAAATGATCATACCTTACTTGTTCAAGTCTACGTAGATGATATCATATTTGGATCAACCAAAAATGAAATATGTGAAGAATTCTCATTAATGATGCAAGGAGAATTTGAAATGTCCATGATGGGAAAATTAAATTATTTCCTAGGACTTCAAATCAAGCAACTTAAGAATGGCATCTTTATTCATCAGACAAAATATTGTAAAGAATTATTAAAAAGATTTGAGATGGACAGTAGCAAAGAAAGTGCAACTCCCATGGGATCTGGAATGTATGTTGATAAAGACGAAACTGGTAAATCAATTGATATATCAAGGTATAGAGGTATGATTAGGTCTCTCTTATATCTAACGGCAAGTAGGCCAGATATTATGTTTAGTGTTTGTTTGTGTGCAAGGTTTCAAGCAGATCCAAAGGAATCCCATCTTGTAGCAGTAAAAAGGATAATGAAATATCTAAAAGGAACAACCAATGCTGGCCTATGGTATCCAAAAGGTAGCATATGCAATCTCATTGGTTATTCTGACTCTGACTATGCAGGATGTAAGACGGACCGAAATGCACTAGTATCATGGTCTTGTAAGAAACAAGCATGCGTGACCTTAAGTACTGCAGAGGCAGAATACATAGCAGCAAGCAGTTGTTGTGCTCAAATCCTCTAGCTTAAGCAACAACTATGTGACTATGGACTTGATCTGGGGTGTATTCCTCTTAAATGTGACAATACCAGTGCCATCAACATCACTAAGAATCCAGTCATGCACTCTCGAACCAAACATATCGACATACGTCATCATTTTTTGAGGGATCATGTGCTCAAAGGAAATGTTGAAGTTACCTTTGTGGACACTCATAATCAACTAGCAGATATTTTTACAAAACCACTGCCTAGAGAATCATCTTACAAGATACAAAGGGAACTAGGCATTCTAAATGAGAATGATCTCTAAAAGGTTTGAAAGATTTGTAAGTCATATCACTTTTAATTTTAAACTTTTCATCTTCTCTTACTTGATATATGATTCTTTGACATCTATGTATGTTTTACTACATGTTTAAAATGTTTTTGGTTTATTTATTGTTAAAAATTTCACTTTGGAAACGAAAATTTTTACAGTCGTATTCGAATACAGACAGTTTGTATTCGAATACACGTTCCTAGAAAAACCTGTATTCGAATACACCAAGTCTGTAGTCGAATACAGATTCGAATTTTTTTTATATAAAAGGGTTGTTAAAAAGTTTTTAGGTTACGAATACAAAAACTGGTAGCCGATTACAATCAAAATCTCTGATTTCCTTTCTTCAAAAACTTCATCCAAACCTACATACAATCATCTCTAAACCTTCTCCTCATCATACATTACATCTAAGATTACTTTGAAATCAAACACAAAACCCTAATCTCCCCAAAAACCGTAAACTTCATCTTCTCAAGAATGGATGCACACAAAAGAGGACCAAGAACCAAGGTTGCTATTGTGGGTCCCTCAAAGAAACGAAGAAACGACAATATGGCTGACTTATCTAGACTACTTCACTCCCCAGAAGAACAGGACATATTCAGAACTCATTTTTTTGATAAAAAGCTGATAACTCCAAAAATTGGTACGCTTGATTCCTTTTTTGAGTTTAAATTTCCTGAGTTACTGAAGGCTCAAAAATTAGAAGAATTTATTGGATAAAATGGTCCTATTTATCCTGACCTAGTTAGGGTATTCTTCTGTAACCTTGAAAAGGATGGTTCTAAATTAGTGTCTAAGGTTAATGGAAAGATTATTAATTTGGAAACTAAACTTATTGTAGAAATTCTGCACATACCTTATGAAGGTCAAAAGATGTGTCCAGGACATCTATGTGAATGGGTAAACACTACAAAATATGATGCTTATATTTTGTTGTGCCGTTTTGACAAAGATACTATGGAAAGAAAACGCACACAGGCTGGTTCAGAATTTGCTAGACAAAGATATGGTGTTGGTAATCTGACTAATGAGAACATATCACTGCATTATTTCTTAAGTTATATATTGATACCAAAAGCAGGGAACTACTCACAGATTTCTGATTTTGAACTTCAAATTATGATCTTTATGATAGAAGGGGTTGATCTTAATTGGGCATACTTCATCCTCTCAGTTCTATATGCTTCAAAAGATTCTATAGCTTTACCCTACACAAGAGAAGTCACAAGAATTCTGGATCATTTTAAAGTTGATTTCTCAGGCGAGGTGCTGTACCAAACCACCAAAGATAATATGCTGGATTTAAGTGTTTTGCCTAGTATGAAAATAGTTTGGAGTGAACCACTTCAAAATTATGTCCATAAGGGTGATCTTGGACAAAGTTCATCAACTGCCCAAGATAACAATGCAGAAGAAGTAGAACCAACAACAGGCCTAGCAGTAGCACCAGAAGCAGCACCAGAAGATGCACCAGAAGCAGCAACAGCAGTAGCACCAGAACCAGACAACATAGCACATGTTGAAGACATCATCTTAAACAAAATGATCATGGACAAACTTAACTTCATTCAATCCTTTGTCACAGATCAATTCCAACACTTGAATGAGTCTTTCAGTAATCAAATTCAAAACATGACTGCTTCCTTCAACAACAAATTCCAAGATCTTGACTCAACCATCACTACACATCATACATTTTTCATCAAGAACTCAGCAACCTATCAGACAAAATTGACCATATGAATCTCCCACCAGACTTAGATGATTAAATTGGCTATTTGCAGTTTTTGTTATTTGTTTCTGCTACTGTTTGACTTTCCCATTAAAACTCTTTATTTCTTTTAAATGTAATTCTAAACATGGTTATTTGAATTCTTATTATGATTACAAATCCTTCTATATACCATGTGATGCTTCTATGTCTATTATGTATGATTTGTTTTATACTCTTCCTTTTTGATAATGTCAAAAGGGGGAGAAAAAGTGTATATATATTGTTGTTGCTAGTTATTTTGTACAGATCCTCCAACACTTAAGAAGGAGAAAAACATTTATCAAGGGTAAGTAAGCACACATCTAGGGGGAGAAATCAAAACGTTGAAAAATTCAAGCAACAAGATTTTTTTGTCATCATCAAAAAGGGGGAGAATGAAAATTAAAGATCTACATTTTTTATGAAGACAAAAAGTTCATTGATCAAAAAGCAAAAGGATATTAAGCAACTCATCCTTCAAATTTATTTTTAGGTAAAGTATTTAATATTAAATCAAAATACATTTCAATTACAATATTATGAGAACCATCTTGATAGCATATGCATTAAAATATTTTATAAAAATATTTAAAAACATAAACATACGTTTGAAAATAAAGTTTTTACAAAAACTGAAAATCTGTATTCGAATACAAAGTGTCGTAGCCGAATACACACTGCAAGTCAGTAGCCAAAACTGAAGATCTGTATTCGAAAACAAAGTGTCGTAGCCGAATACAGATTGCAAGTCAGTAGCTAAATTTAAACTTTTGTATTCGACTACACCTTCGCGTATTCGAATACAACTCAAGTTAATGGCAAAAATATCATACTTGTATTCGACTACGAGGTATCGTATTCGAATACGAAGTTCAAATTTTAAATAAAAACTGAATGTTATAGAAGTGTATTCGAATACACTAAAGCTGTATTCGAATATAACTTCGAAACAATACAACTTTTCAGTTTTGAAACATTGCATAAGTTCATCAAAACTTTTGGGAACCATTGCCACTGATCTGAAGTGTTACCTTGGAATATAAATACTTCAAAGCTTCAGTTTTACTTAAAATTTTCGACTTACCTTTTAGAATCAATTTTCTGAAATATCAAACACTTCAAAAACTTAATTTTCATATTTTCAAGTACATGCTTTTCATTTTCATATCATTAAGAAAGGTTCTCTGTTGTAGTTGGAAGTGTGATTGATTAAGTATCAAATACTTAGTGTTATAACCTTGTTCTTAATGAAGAACATCATTACAAAATCAAATAAAGTCATTGTATCACTTGAAGAACTTAGTGTAGATTTTTCAAGTTTTGTTAATTGAGATAGTGGTGTACTATCTTCTGTTAAGTGTTAAAGAATTTGTAACTTAAGTCTTAGGGTTAGACTTGTAACATATTTGAACAAAGTGGAAAATCTCTTGTGGTGTGTAAGAGGACTGGATGTACCCTTGGTTGTAAGGGGAACCAGGATATTTCTGTGTGTTTTTACTTTCTGTCATTTACAGCTTTCATTTACTAACACAGCAAAATTAAACAAACTCAAAACAGTCACTTGAATAATCTGACAAAAATCTAAAAATAGAAAAATTGTCTAACACCTAATTCACCCTCCCCCTCTTAGGTGCAACTCTGTTCTTACAAAATGTAGCTGGTCATGATACTGGATGCTTATGAAGAATTCTCTCAACAAGGCTAATACTAGTGTCAAAAAATATATTGGCATTCATTTTTCTAAAAGTAAGGGTCATCTCCAAATAACATAGTTCAAATAGACATTTGTATATTTAACATAATTGTACAACTGAAATTAATATTATATAATCAGTTAAACAAGTGCAACACAACTAACCAACAACTAAGACACATTATTTCCTATTTGTTAGTCTATATGCCAATGCATATGATCCTAGGAATGGACAAATCAATATTGTCGCTTGGTGTAACATCCTCTAAATTTATTATTTAAAATAATTAAGACTTATAAATATATATATTTCATTATTAATTTAGGTGTGATAATTATTTGCCTTGTTCGACTTATTGTAGTTGATAAAATTATTAGTAAGAATTATTTAATCAATGGAGAAGTTTTATATAATTATATATATATATGTGTGTGTGTGTGTTTTTTTTTTTTTAGTACAAGAAGAATTTGAGCTAAGGGTTTATGGCTTGGTGTGACCCAACCCATAATAGAAATTTGGGCTTTGAGTTGGTGGCTTAGTTTTTGTATGATCAAGGTTAAGAAAAAAATAATAATAATAAATAAATAAAATAATATTTTCTCCCTTCTATTCTTTATTTGGGCCCAACAATATCTACCCAACAATCTCCACTTTAAATTTCCCCTAAAGTCCACAATATTTTCATACTGAGTAATAATAAGCAGAAAAAAATACCGAAACCCTAGCCATCATCTCCTTCACACCTCATCTCCTTCGTGCAACAAACTTTTCGTGTGAACAACTTCGTGGGGGCTTAGAGCTTCGTACTAGGAAGAAAAGCGGCCAAGGTAAGGGCTTTTCCCCACACAAATTTGAGTTAGACCGTTAGTTGGATGATATGGAACTAATAATTGTAATTGCTTGCTTTTGAAAGAAATAAATGTAGACTAATAAAATAAAATAATGGAATATGAAATCCTTTACGTTGAGTTCGATATGTAATGTATGTCTTTTTAAGAAGTAAAATATGAACTTTTATATTATACATGAGAGTTTTAATTTTTATGATGGATATGAAGCAAAATATGATTTTTCTTATGTTATATATATGATAAAGTTTTGATTTTGATGATGTATTAGGAGTTGGAGTTTGAAGTTTCTTGTTATATATAAAGTTTTAATCTTTATGGTGTAAATGAAGTCAAGTCCCGATTTTTATGCGTACGTGGTGAAAATTATTATTTAATGATTATTTGTCTATGAATATATGATTCTTATGATAAGGATGTGTGATATGTGATCTTTGTGATGTGAATAAGATGATGGTTTTAAAAAGGTGATCTTTTGAATGCATATGACATGATTCTTAGTGGGCTGTGTGCGAGTATAATTGTCATAATATATGGTCATGTCATGGCATATGCCTCTTCGTGGGAGTTGCCTTAGTGGCAGGTTTATTTTCCCCATTGGTATGGGTGATCTTTCTGTGTGGAAGTTGCCTTAGTGGTAGGTTTATATCCGGATCATATAGTTTTAGGAGCATGCATTATACATATATTTTTATATACCATTTACCATTTGCGCATTTTTTCTTTTAAATTAGAAGTTTTTACCTTTATATGTTTTGTGTTATTCTTCTATATGTTTAGCTTTGGTTTGATGTGGATGATGGAAAAAACTGACCCTTACAACAACATTTTAGGTACTAATGAGTTCGAGGAAATTCAAGAGTAGTTGATGAGTATTAACGTGCGGCGAACGTGGGGTAAAAATAGTGTTTTTCAAGACAATTTTGTAATAATACGATTGCCGCAATATTTTCTATGTCTATTTTTAAATCCTTGTCATCAAACTTTAATAATTTTTTTTTGTTTTAGTTTTTTAATAAACTTTTTATAATATTAAAAAAACGTGATTGTTACTAATTATTTAAAAGCATCAATGTTAGATATTCTTACAAAAAAAAAATTGGCGTAAATCTTTCTAAAAGTATTTTTTTTAAGTAATGTTTTGGATCAAAAATCCGGGGCGTTACACTTGGAGTCTCATGTCTAGTACCCCGCTTGAGTAATTTTTTGAGACACACGATCGTTACCGAGGATTGTCGTTGTGTAATCATGACTAGATCCATGCCAACCATGTATGCATGAATGCTTTCACCTTGTTAATAACCAAGTAGGACTACCTGCAAGAAGTATCAAGGTTTTATTTTTTACTTTTCCTAAACCCACTTTGTTTAGAAACAAAGTCATACAATTAGTAACCATTTGTCACTAATTAGCTATGGACATATAAATTATTTAAAGCATGTACTAAAACACAACATTAAAAAAATTATGCAATATCCCATGATAACATAATACAATTATAACACCTTCATTTCAAATAGGAAAGCGAGTAGAGTGATGCATTTACCGTTTGTGAGCGTCGTTATTATAATCCTTACGCAATAGTCCTTGTTTTGTATACTCTATACCTTTACAAATTAATTAACCACTCACTTAGTAATGAACTCATCTACTCATGGTTTTGAGGTTCCCTAAAGTTTACATCACTAAATAATTTATTTGAATTCTTTGTAATTACTAAAATAAATATCAAAACCAAATATATAAAACCTATTATACTCTTAAAGCATTCATGCATCATTCTATTTCTTTAATTCAAAATTATTTTAAAATCAAACCAATATTACCAAAATTTCTAGTTTATGTTTCAAATAGTAAATATATGCACTTTAAATAAACTTCACCGATTTTATTCATATCTTAAATGGTGTCAAAAATTAGCAAATGAATACTCTCTAGAAAGCTTTGTTAGTGCAAAAGTGGTTCAATCTACAATCATTTGATGATAATAAATTCAAACAAATAAAGAACAATTATCCCTTAATTGTACTCGTTATGTGTGCAAATTAGGTTAGAAGTCAAAGATTTATATTAATGACTATCTATTTTAGTTAGAATAACTTACGAGTAAGTTAGAGATAATAATCTAAGTGTTTCTAAACACAAAGAATATTAAGACCTAATAAACAAGTAACTGTACTAATAGAGCATGTCATAACATACCAGTAAGAAGTATTGCTATATACAGTATGGGTTCAAAGCATTAACAGAAAAAGGAATACATGTCTTTGTTCTGGTATAATCTAGATCCTCTAATGAACAAAGAAAAGATAATATTATAAACAAAGATCATTGTGACTCTGAAGAAACTACTACAATTGTGTTTAACTCTTATCATAGTGCTTTCGGTGAATCCATTAATACAAGCATTGATCATGATCGTCTGCCTCTGTAAGTATGTCAAGAAAAATGATTGTCTATCTTTGATAAATGATTCAAGCAAAATAATCGTCTAACTATGAAAAAAAGTCAACGATCTGGATAGCCAATGCTCTGATGGAAAGTCAAAGCTCTGAAATTATAAGCTCTAAATAGCCAACGCTCTAAAGAAGACAAAAAATTTTATCCTCTAGTCAATATCTCTAAATTTGTTAGTTGGCCGAAAGTCTTCATGGCATTCTCTGATAGTAACATCATCTAAGATTTTCCCTTTTAAAATGAAGATGTGCAGAAGCAATCTTAAAGACTGATCTACCTACAATGGTGATTGAAGATCTCCAACGGTAAAATTCTCTATTTAAGAATAACTTGTTAGTCAATCAAGTGTGTGAAAGAGAATGAAAAGGAATGTGTTAAAGAAAGAATTTTGTAAAAGCCAAGCGCACATCAAAAGAAAAGTATGAATTAAAGATCCTCTCATTAGAGAGTTATTTATAATTGATGTAAATCATTCAAAGTGTTTTCATACACATGAACTAATATAAGACTTGATATGTAACATTTTCCCAATGAGAGTTAGAATCCTAGAAACAAACTTTGTGTCAATTAAGACAAAATTTGAAATTGATGTAAATCAGCCTGATAGTGGCAACAACTCTCACACCCCTAAGAGGCACCTGAATAGGTACAACAATACTTATGAACCTCAACAGAAGGCTTCCAAAATCACTACACAAAAATTAGGTTGTAACAATGCTTTTTTTATGCATTTAACATCACTTTTAAATGTTGTTGTACGTAGCGTTGTTAAAAGATAAGACAACGCTTTTAAAATGTAAAAACCAATGTCGTAGGTGATATTTATTAGAGTTTTTTTCTGGAAAAAAAATGTCGTAGGTTGGATTTAATAAAACCTTTATTGCACTTTTTTTCCAAAAATCATTGTTATAGCTGTCATTTAATAGCGTTTTTCCTAGAAAAGCGCTGTCATAGGTGGTATTTTAAAGCATTTTTTTCTTCTGAATAGTGTTTTCACAGGTGTTACTTAACATACTTTTTATAGCGCTTTTCTAAGAAAAACAATGTCGTAGGTGTTATTTAATAGAGCTTTTATAGTGTTTTTCTAATCAAAGTGTTGTCGTATGTGCTATTTTAAATAAAAAAGAACTGTCATATATTGTTGTTATTTTTCCACATACCAATTTTTTATAAATACTCAAATATTGATGTTATTTTCTCATAAATCTTCCTTGTTCATTCAAACTCTATTTACAATTAAAAAAATAAATAATTAAACATTCATATAAAAGAGCATAAATTTAATCCATCGCAACTTCAATAAGAGAGCATAAAAGTGATACGCAAATTCTACTATACATTTATGGTCAAACTCCATCATGATATAACTATAAACCTAAAATATATGTCATCAACATGAATGCTCTCTTAATTTTCAGCATCATCAATTTTCCAGGATAATCAACACAACAACAATTTCTAACTTTAACCCTATATATTGTGACGAAAAATAAAACAAATTAGAATAATTCTTAGTTCACACAAAAAATATACAATAATAGTTTACAATGTCAAACTCACCTAATAAAAAATTATATAATTCTCAACTCAATCACATACTGACACCATTCTTTCTTGATTTCAGTTAGATCACTTTCTGAGTAACTTGACTTGGAGTTGTCAAAGTACTATGTGTGATATAGTATTTGAACATAAATAAATAAGTTAGAATTAAATATATAGGTGGTTTATATATGAAAATCATAACTAATGAAAAATAAAGTACTATTCCTGGAATTATACTTTGATTCATATCAACAATCTTCTTCATGAATCGCAAAATATAGTACCCGAATCTATGTTGTTATCTTAACGCACGCACGCATTAATTGCTTCAAAGATAAATTTTAGAACAACAGAACCTGGTCGGCAAGATACTATTTTGAATTAAAAAACTTTATTATGATATTTTAAGAGATCTATATATATTTTTTAGTGAAAAACAATGGCCGTCAGTGAAAATCAATGGACTTTAATGTTATAAGATGCTTCCAATGGTACTTTACCTTATCATAAATATGTGTATCATTATATGATTTTGATTGAGTACAATCAACACAAATACCAATTATAATAATCATAATACCAAAAATTGGGAATCAAAAGCATGAGGCCTTTTGTTGTTTCCATCCATAATTACGAGAGATTTTTAAAGTATATTTTTATTGAGTTTGTGTACCGTATAAAAACTAAAAAAAATATATATTTTGGTGAGACCTAAAGCAACGACTTTATGTGCCTCTCCTTTGAGCCGACACTGAACCAACAAATAATTTTATGAGGCAAACAAATTTAAAGATTGGAAGTAAAACTTAATTGGGAAAACCACATAAGAAAGAACCTATTATATTAGGGAAAATCAAATAAAACAAAGAAGAATAAGGAGGTGGACATGTTGTAGAAAAGATGAGAAGGTGAAAAATAAATTAGTACAATGTGGTTCAACTATAATAATATGATCCAAGTGAATGAGCTTGACATAATTGGTTCAAGTCATATGGAGTATGATACTTAAGTTGAGGGTTTAATTTGTGAAATTCATGTTGTGGGGGTAATTCTGCTACCTTTTATTGTAAATTTGTTCAAGTCCTGTGGAGTATGATACTTATGTTGAGGGTAACAATACAAGCTAACATAGTGTCCAAAGTTGTGGGGTTTAATTTGTGAAATTGAAATTTGAGGGTAACAATACAAGCTAACATATTCTCCATTAAGATATAACATTTTGATATAGGCATTCAAATATAACATTCATACCTATTTCAACATAGTGATGTAATTATTTTAGGATTTCATTTGTCTTATTTGAAATTAGATTCACCTAGGCATTTAGATATAACATTATGACCTAGTCATTTAGGTATCACATTCTGAACTATTTCAATATAGTGATGTAATTTTTTATGTTTGATAGATCAATGTTAATGTTACGCTACTAACATTCTGACACAGGCAATGAGACCCAGTAATAAAATTAAAATGTGCTCAGCAATTCAAATAAGAATCAAATTTTACTGACCTAACATAACCTATTATAGAACCTAATTAATTTTTATATGGAATTAAAACTTGAGAGGAACATGTTACAAGACCTAATAAAATGTGCTTAGCACTGAACAACATATAGCTTACCTAAAAAAACCTACTAACTTGTGTATGGAATTAAAACTTGAGAGGAATCCGAGATATCGTATAGAAACACTAAACAACCAAATCATCCCCAATACTATCAACAATTGGTTTGCAATCAAAAACCATCAAAATAAGGAGGATATCATCCCTAATATTACTCCAACTAAATCATTCATTCATGAGACCTAGTACTAATGAGTACACCAAACAAAGAGGTAGAGAAAGAAACTACGAAGAGGAGTCGATGGAGAAAAGGCGATTGAGCTTAATTGACGGCAGAACGGCGATAGGACTTACGTTGACAACAACGGCTATCATTGACGACGACGGCGATTGATTCAAACTACATATTGCACTTTGATTGCTATGGATGCAAGGTTGTTTCGCAAAGGCATCAGAGTAGTTTTAGGGAAAAAGAATGGTTTATGATTGAATTCGCAAATGGATCAATGATGGGTTTTCTTTTTGTTTAACAAACAAGACTAAGACCAATATCTTGGCTCAAAATCGCTTTTTTTATATCAACAAACCCTTATTCCTTATGTGATCAAGCTTGTCACTCGAAGCATGTATAAAAGCTAATTTATTATACACATGTTAATAGTTTATATTCCTATAACAATATTGAAACATGAACATAAATTTTAGTTCTGAAAGATATAGCCTATTTTCCAATAACGAAATAATACCTAGGTTCATTTCTATGATGATCAAACACAGAAAAACATTAAAAAAAATATAGGAATAATTAAATACGTATTAATTGCATAAATAACATGCGAAAACCAAAATTACATAGATTCAAGAAGGTTCTTCTAATCTTTAATCAATGGAAAAATTAATTCATGATTGACAACATAGTAACAGTGAAGAAGATGACATTACACATAAGATATATGGAATGAATCTTTACTTCTTACTATCAAGGGTGAAATCATCGAGTTCCTAGCCTCCAAGATGTGCAAAATATGATCTCCAATGCCTCCTCGATTAGAATCCTAACAAAATATAATATTATTTCACTTAAATAGTGCATTGGGACGCGTGCTAACGCATTGCTATGATTCTAGATGTAGTGCTATGCTCTAGACAAATAACTGTGGCACCGAAGTAGTGCATAGTTGGACGCAATGCTCTGCAATATTAAACAAACAACTTTGTTCTTCCAAAATTGTTCTCCCTCTATTTGACGTGCACTCTTTACCTTTTTAAAGTCCAAATTGGGTTTCAATGTCTTCGTGAAAATTGTCTATGTGGATGTTAGCTTTCATTGAATCTAATTTAACTCCATTTGAATGTGTGCAACTCCAAATATGAGTAAAATATTGTACTGGGGTTATGTTGCTTTTACACCAAAATTCAGCACTACTCTAAACCAATGAAACAAAATAAAACTACACAAATATATGGTTAATCGTGAAAATGAAATCATAAACACCTTATTTTAGTAAAGGAACATTTGGTCAAATAACTCTAAAGCTAACATTAAACTAAAAGAAATAAACTTAATGACTAATGAAGGTTCATCAACATCCCAAGCTTAATATGTTGTTTGTCCTCAAGGAACAACAATTTCAGGGATGAAAATTTGTATTTCAAACAACACCTGAAACTTCATTGTCTATCTATCTCAATTATCAGAAGATAACTAACTTTTCAGCAAACACAATATTATACCAAAAATCACTTTCATCCACTAACAACCAATTAGAAATTAAAAATAATTCATTTAACTCTTATCCTTTAGGCTCAACATCCTCTTCAATCAATCTCACCAAAATCCTCTCAAGTGTTTACATGGTTAATGTAATCATCACTCAAATCCCTTAACATGCACATACTACAATATGCTTGAAAATATTCTAAACAAATTCATAATGTAAAATGCACATACACTTTTAACGGTCCTCAAGGGTTTGAATGAGCCAAGGAACATGTAGGTCATTTGGGATAGTAGGTTTATGTATTGGATTTAGGAAAACCTATTAATCATTTTAATTTTGGGATAGTAGGTTTACGTATTGGTATTAGGCAAACGTACTAATCATTTTAATTTTACACCATGATTTTGACAAACTATCAATCAATAAAGTACAGGACATTAGAATCCATGTTTTATTCACAAACTTCTTTTTTTGGAACTCCACCTTTTGACATAAAATGATGATTTGAGGATCACTCAATTACTACATCATGGAATATTGCATCATCGTACCTTTTGACATGGGTGATGTTTTGAGGATCACCCAATAATTACTTAGCAAAATGACACTTTTTTCTTTCTTTTCAACAACTTTCTACTTTTGTTTCTCTTGCACCCTCACCCCAATCTTAAAATGTTGATATTTCATTAGCAACCCCAAACTTAAAATTTTGTGAAGTCATAAAATATAGACTTATATTGTGATCGAGAATGAATGGACGATGGTACTTATCTCCTAGGTATCGTGCTCAATTCCAACGAAAGGAAAAAAAAAATTGTTATTTCCACTGTGTGGAAGGGAGGGTGAGAAGGTCGTGATTAACAGTGCCGGAAACGGTAAGGGTTGGGTTGTTACATACGACATCTATTTTAAAATAAATCTTTCTATCAAATGACTTTATCTTGCGAAATATATTTATTAGTTGTACATAAGTACCCTTTTAATATCATTCATTGCTACAAAACATAGAGAAACATGTTAGTAGCTAAGCTAAATTAATATATATATATATATATATATATATATATATATATAATGATGGAAATAAAATAAAAAATAAATTTTTTTAAAAGAATAAACTTAAAATCACAAAGTATTACTAATTTGGCTAGTAAATAAATTAATCAACAATTCCTGACAGTGGCGCCATTAACTTTATAACTATTTTTCAAGTGTACTAAATTGTTGAAGTAATGATAATGATAAGTAAAATTGTCTCCACATGTATTGTTATTAATTTCATTACCAACAAAGTAAATAACACTTAGGTAAGTAAATCGTTTATGATTAGTTTATAAAATCAAACAAACGTAAATTAAATATAGAAAATTCAATAAGAAAAAAATGATTAGGAAATTTGAATCTCCTTCTTTCAACTATACAATTGATTTACTAATTTAACAATCTAACCTATTAGATTACACCAAATTAACAAACTAGACTAAGACACAATCCTTGGCTCAAAATCCCTTTTTATAACAAAGAACCCTAATTTCTTAGGTGATCAAACTTGTCACTCAAAGCATGTACGAATGTTAATTTATTAGAAACATGTTAATTCTTTATATTTTTATAACAATATTGAAATATCAACATAAATTTTGGTTGCAGTAGATATAGTTTATTTTTCAAAAACGAAACAATGCCAAGGTTGAATTCTATGGTGATCAAACACTAAATCATTAAGAATAAAAATATATGAAAAATCAAATATGTTTTAATTGCATAAATAGCATACGAAAACTACATATATTCAAGAAGGATCTTCTGATCGCTAATCAATTGGAAAATTAGTTCATGATTAAGAACATAGTAACAGTGAATATGATAAAATTACACATAAGAAAGATGGAATGAAGGTTCACTTCTTGCTTCCAAGGGTGAAATCTTCAAGATCCTAGCATTCAAGTTGTGCACAATATGATTTCCAATGCCCCCTCGGTCAAAATCCTCACAAAATATTAGTTTTTAGCTTAAATAGGGCTGTGGGACGCAAGCTAGCGCATTGCTATGATTCTAGACGCATTGCTTTCCTCTATTACACCCTAAACCCCAAATAATATTTTTGAATTTCATCATCTAGTAGTGAAATTCATCATAAACAAAATGTGAATGATAAGAATGTCATCTTCTATTGATTTTTTAAACAGGGTGTTGTCTACTTGTTCTCTTTAAAAATTGTTTTTAAGCAAGAAGTTACTTATTTTATAATACCATGCCCTAGGTGCTTATTTTACACCATACAATGTTTTCCTAAGTTTAAATAGATGGTCTGAAAATTCATAACATTCAAAACTTTGGGGTTCCTTAACATAGACTTCTTCAATTATATACTCATTTAGAAATTCACTTTTAACATCCATTTGAAATAATATAATGTTATTATAAGCAGCAAAAGAGAATAGGATATGAATAGCCTCTGACCTGGCCACTGGAGCAATTTTTTTAGTTTAATCAATGCCTTCTTGTTGACTATAGCCTTGTGCAACAAGTATTTCCTTGTTTCTAACCACTTCTCTTTTATCATTTAGCTTGTTTCTGAAAACCCACTTGGTTCCAATAATGTTTTTCGATGGTTTAGGTACTAGATTCCAAACATCATTCTTTTTAAATTCATTTAACTCTTATTCAATTGCAAGGATCCATCCATCATCTACTAGTGCTTCATCAACATATGTAAGTTCAATTGATGATAATAGACCAAACAAAGTTGTGTCCTTTCGTGATGATCTGGTATTTAAAGGATCATTTGCATTTCCAACGATTAGACTTTCAGAAAGGGATGACTTGTACTTCCATCTAGATCTCCCTTCTGACTTATCTTGACCGCTTATGACTTGGTCGGATTCATCCTCTAATGATTTGTCATCTTCTTTTGATGGACTTGTATCCTATAATTTTCCAGGTTCTTCTTGCTTGTCTGAATCTACTTCCTCTGGTTCCATTAAATCTACACTATCATCACTTTGCTTTGAATTTTTAAGGTCAAGTTGTTCATCATTAAATTTCACATGTATTGATTCTTCCACAATATGAGTTTTCCTATTAAACACTCTATAAGCTTTAGATCTTTTAGAGTATCCAATAAAGGTGCACTTTTGTGATATGGAATTGAACATGCCAATGGTGTCTTTAGTGTTTAACATATAACAAGTACAACCAAATTGTTTAAAGTAGGAGGTGTTAGGCTTTTAACGCTTCCATAATTCATATGGTGTTTTATTCAATATTGACCTAATTAAGATTTTATTTTGAATATAGCATGCAGTGTTAATTGCCTCTGCCCAAAAATGTTTTGCAATATCCATCTCATTGAACATGGTTCTTGCAATCTCTTGAAGGGATCTATTCTTTCTTTCTACAACTCCATTTTGTTGTGGTGTTCTAGGAGAGGAGAAATTGTGCGAGATTCCATTATCAATTGTGCCTTGCCCCATGATCTGACTATTCTGCTTTCCTCCAAAAGTTATTGTGCCTCATTTGATCAATGTTAGGTCTTGGAACATAGACTTTTCTCCCGTCATATGTCACAAGCATCCACTATCCAAGTACCATGATTGGTGTTTTAAATTGCCTGCTGAGGACATCTGCAACATAGATAATTTTGTTCTTAGGTACCCAAATTTGGTTGGGTCCTAGTTTGTTAGTCTTGAAAGGTTTTTTGTCTTTTCTTTTATTTAAATGGGAAAAGATAATTTAGAGTGACCTTTCTTAGAGCAAATAGTACACAAAATATCAGAGGGAATAATTTTAGGTTCATCTACTATTTCTTCAAATCCTAGACCTCTTTTACCATTTCTACAAACTCCATAAATCATAGAACATTACTTGCTTCTTTCCATATTGTTAGCAAGAAAGCCTTGTAATGCTTTTTCATATTTATCAAAATTACATGTGACATTTTCCAAAGGTTTGGAAACAAGATTATCTTTCATGTTTTTACTTTCATATTTAAGCTCAACACTTTCAGTTTTTAAGGCATTTATTTCTTTAGTTAAGTTTGCATTTACTTTCCTAAGTGCTTTCAATTTTAGAGACAACTTGCGATTTTTATCTAAGAAATATTTTATGACATTAATTAAATCCGATCGGGTTAAGTCATAAAATAACTCAATTTGTTCATCAATATATTCACTTCCAGAGTCAGAATCAATGTTAGTGTTGGATGCAGAGGCATAGTTGGTGTGAGCCATCAGAGCCAAATATGTTTGCTCTTCATCATCAAAGGATTCATCATAACCATCTCATGTAGCCATCATAATCTTCTTCTTAGGTCTGGAATTTTTCCTCTGATTTTTCCTTTTTCCAAATTTGGACATTCAGACTTGATAGATCCAGGTTCATTGCAACCATAGCATATGATGCTTTTCTTGTCAAATATTTCATCCCTTCTTCTGAATTTTTATGGACATGAAAGCCAACTCCTTATCCTCTAAGTTCAAATTTTAATCATCGGAATCATTATCCTCTAATTTTGTTGTTGCCTTAATAACCTTGCTTCCTGGACCTGCTTATTTCCTTCATATGTTGGAATCAAACAATCATAGATACTCTTACTTGTGTCCTTGTTGGTGTACTTATCAAATTATTTGAATGTGATTGAGTTTATCATAAAGGTTCTAGCTTTATTATGCATTTTATACTATTTTTGTTGCTTATCATTCATTTCTTTTCTGGATAGTTCAGTACCATCAACATTTGTAGGAGCAATGTACCCATCTTTAATCAATTCCCAAAGTTCGGGATCTTAGCAAATGAAGAAACTTCTGAATCTTTCCTTCCAGTACTCAAAGCGTTCCCCATCAAACAGAGGTGGTCTATTGACATTTCCTCCCTTTTCCTCATCATCATATTTAGACATACTTGAAAAGTGGATCTTTTCTCAAACACTGTAAAGTGCTCAGGCCTTGAGACCGAACTCTGATGCCAATTGTACGTGCAAAATACACAAGAATGGGGGGGTTTGAATTGTGTATTCAATTTTTATGAAATTTGTGGGTTAACAGATAGTGAAAATAGAACAAGTAAAAATAGAGGTAGTAAAAAGAGGAAAGAGGGAAAACACAATAATTAATTTTGGTTCACTACTAACCTGTAGCTATGTTCAGTCCCTTCACCCAAAAGAATTTAATCTAGTAATTCAAACCAAATTATAACCACTTAACTTCACAAGCTACGTCTTCTCATCATTCAACTTCATAACCACAAGTCTTTGAGGATTAACAACCACTATCGTGCCCAGTTACACAACTGTTTAGTTTTTGTTACTGGGTTTACACAAACTAGAGCGTTGTTCCAATATTGCTCACAGACTAAGCATAACTAGAATGATATTACAATTGAGTTCTAAATAAAATATAAGTATTTGATGATTTATTGATATTCAACTGGTATAATTTTTGTTCTTATGGCTTCGTATATAGTTGTGTAGGGTTCCTCATGTCGTGAGAACCATTTATAGAGGCCAACTATTTGAGCTTTTCAAATTTCTTCTTCTTCTTCCAACACTCTAATTCCAACGTTCAATTTATTTAATTCTGGTTATTTTAATTTTCTAATCTTCCTGTTGCATTCAAGTTCTAATGATTATTGCTTTGATTTCTGTTCTGATGCTTAGTCGGCCATTTCTTTGAATTTTTTCTTTGACTTGAGCTTTGAATTTTCTTATCATTGTTTAATGGTTCTTGAAATTCATTTCTTGTCAGTAACTGATCGTTTTTTGTCAATTACTGAAATTCAATTCTTGATCGTTGTTTGATTCCATGATGTTTTATCTTTTAATACATAGATTCATTGTTGTGAACTTGAATTAGATCGTTTCTATTTGATGAGATATTCAATTCGGTGCAACTAAGAATGTAACTAACTGGACACTTTAATCCATTCAAGCATGGACAAAAATAATCGTTTGGTCATTTGAATTTTAAGTATCAGAGTTAGTGGCAGTTTGCCTTCATCAGATTTTGTTTATGAGTTGTATGTAGAACGTGTCTTCAGAGTTAGCTTCTAGAGTCGTGATTTTTGTTAGAGTCAGAGTCATTCACTTTTTCAAAATGTTGACTTTTTCCTGTTGTGTTAACTTTTCCATGTTGCATTGACTTTTCATGTTTCGTTGACTTTTCAGCGTCAAATGCTTGCCTCTGAGTAGCTTTGTCGGAGGCAGCTTATTAGAGCATGTTGCACTTGACTTTAGAGTCTCACCTTTCGAGGTAAAACCTTGGAGGAATATTTTTAGAGTCAGATCCTTAGACTCAGATACATAGAGCCAGAGGCAGATCCTTAGAGGCATCTCCTTTGGAAACAACAAAATGAGCGTGCTGTTCTTTTCCCCTTATATGTCCTTTTATGTTATTTCCTCTTCTAATATGTTTGCTTCTTCTTTTGACTTCCTTTGGTCATTTTATCTTGTGCATGCGCTTTCTCTGATATTGGGCGCTTCCTCTAGCCTATTTTTCTCTTCTAATTGTGCATTAAATTGTTCCCATAAATATCTTTTGTTATCATCAAAACAAAGTAAGGAATTGTTCTCCAAACCATTCTGGTTCTAAAACGTCTAGTTTTCAACTTTGTCAAAGATTTTCTTCAATTATAAATCTAAATAAAATCATATGTTAGATTGTCTTCAAAAACATGAATCTTCTTTCATACTCTTGCTTGATTTGAGTTGGAATGGATTCAGGTTGTTCTTAGATCTTCACAAGTTTTTGATTCGGCTAAGTCTTCTCTTCATACTTAATTATTTCGATTTCAGCCGTTGACTTTCCATAATACTCAATTCTTTCAATTTCAGTCGTTAACTTTCCATGATACTTAATTCTTTCAATTTCAGCCTTGCATGTTTCTTGAATAATTATAGTCAGAAGCAGAATTGCATGACTTAGAGTTAGTGGCATTGGGAAAATCACCTTGTTGAAACTTTAGAGTCAATGCAACATTTAAGGCCGCATATCAAAGGCAACAATTGGAGTGTAT
The DNA here is from genome assembly GCA_037974295.1 of Cicer cuneatum. NCBI lineage: Eukaryota > Viridiplantae > Streptophyta > Magnoliopsida > Fabales > Fabaceae > Cicer > Cicer cuneatum. Next base: position 43,832,627 of record JBBPBO010000005.1, on the reverse strand, counting down.
TGCACCATTTTGATCAGCGGATTGTGATATTTGAATTGATGATTTGAACAATCTTTTCATAGTTAATTATACCTTGATATGACCTTTTCAGAGGCATGCTGAGTTTATGCACATCAAAGACATGCAAGGGCTTCAGAGGTATGCTTCAAATTCAGTCTTTTAATAGTCTTCATACGCATAATTCAAACTCAGTTTCAAAGCCATTTTTCAGAGGCAGTCTTCTGACCAGTTATCAGACTCAATCTTCAGACCCATACATCAAAGGCAATCTTCATAATCTTCAGAGGCACGTTTTAAGAGGCATATGTTCAAGGATAGACATGTACACTTTGTGTTCCTCTGATCTCATCCTCTAGTCACTTCCTCTGGTGACTTTCCTTTAATTTTCTTCTTCCAATTTTTGTATACTTAATGAAGACATTAATCCAAATTTATTGTTCTCATAAAATACTTTTGTTAACATCAAAATTATAAGTGGAAAACCAACTTGCTTCCATCACTTTTAATCCCAAATTAATGGAAAAACAAGTTCATGATTAAGAACATAGTAAAAATGAAGAAGATGAAGTTATACATAAGAAATGAAATGAATCTTCACTTCTTGCTTCCAAGGGTGAAATCTTCAAGTTCTTAGCCTCCAAGATGTGCACAATATGATCTCCAGTGCCTCCTCGTTCAAAAACTTTGAAAATACACGTTTTTAGCCTAAAAAGGGCCATGGGACGTGTGCTTTAGATAGAAAACTTTGGCACGAAATGCACTATAGAACATGGCTTGACATGCACTTTTTACCATTTTACAACATAAATTGTATTTCGGTGTCTTCATGAATGTTGTAGCTATGGATGTTGGCTTTTATTTGCAACTAATTTGACTCCATTTGTACATCTAAAATTCCATATACAAGTAAAATACTACACAAGGGTTATTGAAGTAGCAAAATTGATTTACAAGGAAGTGGGTTTGAATGGTAAATCTTCCTTTTTAAAATTTCCTAAAAAAACTTAAGATTTTCACACAAGAATGATCTTGGTTAAGAAAACAGAAAACAGATAACGTTCTTGGATTTTATCAGAAAACGGAGAACGTTCTTGGTTTTTATCAGAAAACGGAGAATGCTCTTGGTTAGTTAAAAATTCGAAAAGCATTTGGTTAACTTGAAAATCAATCAAACATAATAAAGAGATAAAGGATAAGAGATACCGCACAAGGATATATCCTGGTTCATCCAACTCGGCCTACGTCCAGTCCTCACAATTGTGAGATTTTCCACTAAGTTTTTAAGACAAGAACCTTCCTGATTTACAACACCTAGTCTAGATCGATCTTGATCTGTTTACAATCTGTAATCTTTCATCCCAGAAAGATACACAATCAGTCTATCTATCAATCTTTAGATAGGAGTTTACACTTCACCTTTTAACCATAAAAGGATTTCTTACAATCTACTCAAACTATACTCAACACTTATAGTCTTGAGTTTTTACACAATAATAATGAGATTATTTGTTTAGAATCTGAGATGTCTCAACTCGTGTTTGAGATTAGATTCTTTAGAAGAGATTCAAAATAAGTATAGCAACATATTGAATTAAAAAACAGAATTGACTCTCTTTAGAATTGGGAGAATTTCAAGTATGTGAGTGAATGATTTAATCAATTGATTAGCACTTGAACTTCTGCATTTTCCATGAGCATTGACCTTCCTTTTATAGGCTTGAGAGTAGATAATAAAGGTCAAGAGAGTCGTTGGAAGTTCTCTTGTCAGGCTTGAGCAGAGCCAATATTTTTTATTAAAAATATTCCAACTTTTGACTACATTTAAGTTCTGTTTTGACTGGGCTAAAATCTTTATTCTTGATCAGATTCTTTTGAGCCTAATGATCATTTAATACTTAAGATATGTGATGATGCCTTTAGCTTTAATTAGAGTCTTGATCCTTGTTAGAGTAGATTTGAAAACATCATGAAGAGTTGTTTGCAAAAAGCTGTACTGAAGCTACTAGAGATTGACGATCAATCTGGACTTTTAGCATTTGAGTTTCCTGGAGATTAATAATCAATCTGGATGATTTTCTGAATGTTCTTGAAACTGTCTTGATGCCTTGCATATTGTGAAAATCGTTTATCAGTCATGACAGTCAAGCTGGAGATTGTTCAGTCTTGTTTGGACCAGCTTGATTCATAGCCTTTTTCCTTTGTGATTTGAATGATTTATTTGATTATAATGGATCATATATGTTCCTTGTCAAGTACTTATAATACTGATGTAAATTCCAGAGGCAATATCTTCATTCAATTAATGGAGATTGATTGATCTTGAAGCTGACTTGACCATACTTGGACCTGGAGAATATTCTCCGTTTTCCAGATTTTGTCAAGAATGTTCTATGTTCTTGTTTGTTCAGATTTTGGCTTTATTATGCTAATTTCTTGGCTTTGCTTGAATCCTATCTTTGAATTAATACACTCAAAAGCACAAGTTAAATTAACATAACATTTTAGAATCATAATTAACGTTCTTAATTAACCTTTGTTTATTTTCATCAAAACATTAAAATGAGAGTTTGTCTTAACAGTTATGTAGCTTTTTCACCAAAATATATTAGTGCATTAAACCAATGGAACAAAACAAAACAACACAAAATAGATGACTAATCGTTAAAATAAAACCATAAACACCTTATTTTATTGAATGATCATTTATTCAAAATAACTCTTATACAAATATTAAATTGAAAGAAAAACAAGCTAAATAATTGACTCAAAATGACTGTAAATATAATGACTGATGAAGGTTCATCAACTGTACTGTATGTCATTAAAGCAACAAAATTGTTTCTCTCAAAATTTTGCCTTTAGACGAACATCAATAATTTAAGTCCATCTTCAATGTTTACAAGAGGCACTGAATTTTCCAAGTGATAACTTTATCTGAGGGAACAACGCTTTAGAGAATTTCCAAAGTCATTTTCTTCATAAGAGGATTTGACTTTTATCACAACATTGACTTTCTCAGAGGCTTTGATTCAAAAACTACTTTGATCATTCTAATAAGATGATCAACAAAAGTCTTGACTTATAGTTTACTTTTGTTAGAGTCAAACGATTATATTTGCGCTCTTTTCTCTTGTAATTAGAGTAATGTTTGTTGACTTATATTTCCATGTCTTAAACGCTTTTGACTCATAATGTAGATTATCATATAGTCATTGAAATGCTTCTTATTGTCATATAATGTCTTGCTCTATTAGAAAATATAATTACTTGTGCATTAGATAATAATATTCTTTGTATTAATTAACAATCAAAGTATTATATCTAACTTACTCATAAAGTATGCTACCTTAAAATAGATTTTCATTGATATAAATCATATCTTCTAACTTAATCTGCACACTAGCTAAAGGTGCAAACACGAGAAGGGGGTTGAATTGTGTTTATCTAAGTTGGACTCTTTTTAATAATTTATTCAAGAATTGGTTTAGGTTTGGTGATTTTAACGAAAACAAAGATAGTAGCAATCAGGCTTAAGTAATAAGAGGAAGTATTAAAGTAAATAGTGCAAAAGTGAAGTGACATAAGAAGATTTATTTTGGTTCACCACCAATATGGTAGCTACATCAAATCCCTTTACTTAGAAGGATTTAACCACTAATTCAAATCCTTGAATTACATAACACCGGACCCTACAAGCTAGTCTTCTAAAAACAACCTAACATCTACAGACTTTTTAAGGAAAACAAACACCTTGACCCTACAAGTCAAGTCTTCTCAACACAACTTGAAAACCACATATTTCTTGAGGAACACTAAAGCCGTTATAGGGTTGGGTTACTCAAGTTTGGAACGAAATGCTTTTTGCTACTATTAAGCAGATTGTTACAATTGATTTCTCACACTAAAACACTTAGAAAATATTTCTTTAAGCAAGTGCTTCTATAGAACATAAACTTTTAAACTTTTGAATTGTATGGATTTATGAGTTTATGAGTTTGTGATTTCTTCTTCAGCTTTGAGTATCTCTTTATAGAATAGATTAGGGTTTCACTTTTATCCTTGTAAAATCAGGATCATATCATTCTTGTAAACAAATTCTGAATTTATCTTCTTGTAAACAAATTATCAGTGTATCTTCTTGTGAATAATTTTGAGTGTATCTTCTTCTGAACACATTCTGAGCATATCATCTTGTGGGAAAATTCTGATCTTATTGTCTTGTGAACAATATTTTGACCATATCGTCTTATGAACAACATTTTGATCATATCGTCTTGTGAACAATATTTTGACCATATCTTCTTGTGAACAATATTTTGGCCATATCTTCTTGTGAAAAATATTTTGACCATATCTTCTTATGAACAATATTTTGACCATATCTTCTTTTCACCTTGGTGAAAGATTTCATTCAATTATAATTTTGGATCGTATCTTATTTCAAATTGTGTTCAAAAACTTATTCACGCGAATCTTCCTTCACACTCATTATTGACTGGAGCGGGAATGGATTCATGCTTGTTCTTGAATATTCAGAAATTCTAATTCGGCTATGTCTTTTCTTTAGAATGAATTCTTTCAATCAAAGTCATTGACCTTCCATTAGAGACATTGACTTTCTTGTTGGAGTGAGATGCTTTGTTTCTTGGATAATAAAAGTCAAAGGCATAATTGCGTGACTTAGAATTAGTTGCTTTGGGCAAATCAAATTGTTGAATCATCAGAGTCAGTGCAACAACAAAGGCCGCATATCATTGGCAATATTTTGAGCGTGTTGCAACAGTTGATTACCTGATCCTTCCTATATTATCATGTACGATGATATCCAGTTGAAGGATAACCTTTCTTTTGTAGTTCTACCACTGAGAGTTGAAGATAGGACTACTAAGCACCTACGAGGCAAGGAGATCGCCTTGATCAAGGTGATTTGGGACCAAATGACTGCAGATACAACTTGAGAATTAGAGGAAAAGAAGATAGAGCTCTACCCTAACCTTTTCATCATTGACGAGTTTGGAGGACGAAACTCTTTTTAAGGGGGTGAGTATTGTAACACCATCTAAATTGATTATTTAAAATAATTAGGACCTATAAATATTTCATTTAATATTAACTCATGTGTGATAATCATTTGCTTTGCTCGACTTATTGTAGTTGATAAAGTTGCTATTAAGAATTATTTAATCAATGGAGGATTATATATATATATATATATATATATTATATGTAGATGGTTTTTTATCTTTAGTGCAAGAAGAATTTAGGCTAGGGGTTTGTGACTTGGTGTGACCCACCCTATATGAATGAGTAGAAGATATTTTTGATCCATCTGCATAATAATAATAAATAATAATAATAATGATAATAATAATAATAACAACAACAACAATATAAAAAAAAAGGTGGCACAAACTTGTTTGCTAATTCATAAGATTTTATATTTATTTTATGAGGAAAAAAATTATGTCTTGAATGTTTTGACCAAATAAATTAGGAAGGATTCCTCGCCTCTTAACTCCTACCTTGCGCTCTATCTCTCCTTTTCCCCTCATGTGTGACTACATACATTAGCTTCCCCTACACACCTCTCTAGCAATTTAATTCACTAGATTTCAATTTTTATGATCAAGGTTAACAAAAAAATCTTGATAGTTTCTCCATCCTATTCTTCATTCAGGCCCAACACTATTTACCCAACAATCTCTACTTTCAATTTTCCTTAAAGTCCACAATTTACCAGTTTGCTTTTTTCTTTTAAATTGGAAGTTTTACATTTATATGTTTTGTGTTATTTTTTTTCATACGTTTAGCTTTGGATTGATGTGGATGATGGAAGAAAAAAAACTGACCCTTACAACAACATTTTAGATACTAATGAATTCGAGGAGACTCAAGAATAATTGATGAGTATTGATGTGCTGAAAACGTGAGGTAAAAATAGGTTTTTCAAGACAATTTTGTAATAATAGAATTGTCACCTTATTTTTAAGTTTATTTTTAATATTTTGTCACCAACCTTTAAAATGCACTAGAAATATGGAAATGGATTCCCTTCCATTAGGAATAATTGCTTTTACTTTATTTTAGCTTATGAATAAACATTTTGTTAATGATATTAAATAAACGTGGTTATTACTAATTATTTAAATAAATAAATTTTTAGGTATTCTTTCTTAAAAAAAATTGTCGTAAATTTTTCTAAGCAATAAGTATATTTATGTAATGCTTTGGATTCAAAGTTCAGGGTGTTACACTAATCTAGTCGGTCCAGAGTTGATTCAAGACGCCATTGAAAAGGTTAAATTAATTCGAGATCGCTTAGTGACAACTCATAGTAGACAAAAATCTTATTCTTATAAGAGGTGTCGTCCCTTGGAGTTTTTAGTGGGAGAACATGTAACTACGTGTTTCACCAATGAAAGAAGTTTTGCGATTTGGTAAGAAGGAAAAACTAAATCCAAGGTTCATCAGACCAATTGAAATTTTAGAGATGGTCAGACCGGTAGCTTATCGCTTGGCACTTCCACCAGATCTCTCGGGAGTTAATCCGGTCTTTCATATTTCGATACTTCAGAAGTATCTTCATGACCCTTCTCATGAGATTTATCATAAAGGTGTGTAGTTAGATGAGAGTCTATCATAAGTTGAGCATCTGGTAGCTATATTAGATCATCAAGTGAGGCGTTTACGCTCAAATGATATCGTTTCCATAAAAGTTATTTGACGTAGTCCATCTAGTGAAGAAACAACTTGAGAACCCGAAGAAGTCATACGTGCAAAGTACTCACATTTACTTTGAAACTCAAGATCAGTAGTAGTTAAAAAAAAATCAAATAAATTCGAGGACGAATTTTCATAAGGGAAAAACATTGAAATGCATTGTTTCATTAAAAACAAATCATAATAATAAATAATAAATAAATAAATAAAACAAAAAATCTGACTCCACCTTTACTCTCCTTGTATCTCACTTCACTTTTTCTTTTCTTCTCTCTCGGCTACAGAATTCCCCACCCCCCATTTTTATTTTTTTCCCTCTTTTTCTTCTTCACAAATTAGCATCCTTAAACCATAAACCCATGAGAAGGATATATATTTCCTAAGAAAGCCTTCTCATATTTTCACAAGTTCTTTGAAAAGAACTTTTGGGTTGGGATTTGTGCTCTAAGAGAAGAGAAAAGTACCCATTCTTGAAAGTTGTTTATTGAGACTCTTTGAGGTAAATACACAACTCATATTATCAAAATGAATCTCTAGAAAAATGTAGTTTTGTTTAAAAATCTTATTTTGGTGCTTAGAGTAGATTTTAAGGATTTTTATGGTTTTTTATAGTTAGCTAAACTTTAGAATAATTTTTCTAGTCATTTTGATAATTAGATTTGTTAGTTGAGGTCATGTCTGCTACTCTGGGAGTTATTGAAGAACAAACTTAGTTGATTCTTCATATCTGTAAGTAGACGATGGTCATTGTCACATATTTTTATTATGCTATAATTGTTATTTTACTCTTTTTTCTATGTTATAGTATTTATTTTAAAAATTGCAGAACACAACCTATCAATTTTTTCTCGGTTTCATCCTTTATTAATTTTCATAATCTTTGTTATATAATATGTCTATATTTTGATTTATTTATGAGTTATAAAGTATTTAATTACGGTTGAATATGTTTTCCATGATTTACGATTGAATATGTTTTCCATGATTTACGGTTGAATATGTTTTCCATGATTTACGATGAGTTATAAATATTTTGATGTACAGTTGAATATGTTTTCCATGATTTACGATGAAAAGAGAAATGATTTTTAAATATGTGTTTTTGGAAATCTTTGTTATAATTATGACATCGTTAATGGAGATAGGTGCACCTAGTTACCTCGTTTTGATTAGGAGAATTACTCGTTAGATGGAGCCGCCCCTATGAGATATGTCATCCTTAGGAGAAGATGACTATCAACGAAATGTAAGGTCCCTAATTGATGTGTTGCGTGATTCAGAGGAGATGACTATCTGTTAGATGGAGTCACGCCTAAGGGAAATGTCATCCTTAGGAGGAGACGACTATCAATGAGATGAAACTGCCTCTTAGTTCTTAAAAAAAATTTATGTGCTAAATTATAAGTTTAATGATTTTATCATGTGTATATTTTATTTAAAAATTATCTATATTTCAAGTAGTATTGCTTAACATAATTGCCACAAGATTGTAAAATAATTATTCGTGTCTTTTTGTGTTTCACTTGGTGATGGTTGTTGTCTTCTCACTAAGTCTTTGTGATTTACCCCTTTATGTTGTTTATTTCTTCATATTCACAGACAATTGAGTAGCAAGTTGTTAGTAGATTCAAGTCTCAATCACATTTCATAGGCCTATTTGATGGATGAGTCTTTTGTTATCTATTTGTTGAGTTGTGGTGTATTTTGCAGCTATTTTGAGTCTAAAAATTCATTTAAAAATGTATTAAATGTTTAAATTTGCTCTTTTAAAATATTGATTGGGTTAAAAATTTGAAACATGATTTTATATTTGAAAACTTTGAAATTACAGAAGATACTATGTCGAAATATGGAGAAACATTATATATATTTTTGAAATGGTTATTTAGATCTATTTAATTGCATAATTGTTAAGTTAGTTGACAGACTTGACAGCCTAGGAGTATAGCCTGAGCACCGGTCACAATGTTTGGTTTTGGGGCTGTGACAATTTGCTTGAATATGTAATTTGTGAAATGGTGGATGTTTATTCCAAATGTCCGAGCTGCGTTTGTAATGCATCGAATTTTAAATTTTCATAAAATTAGGGTGTTGGACTGATGAGAAAATACAGAGTTAACGTTATGAGAGGCGATGTGGTTTCCTCCGTTGAAGAAATTAGAAAGGCCATCAAGGACGTATTCCCCAATCAAAACGACGTAATCCATAGTTCAGACCACAACTTTATGTTCTCTTAAAATTGATCAGTTTCATGTTAAAATTGCAAACAGCAATGTGTTTTCATCGATTTCATTTATTTTGCCTTATTGTTACTTGAAGCTCTGATGGTAGAGTTGAAAAGAGGGATTTTGTGTTTGGAACTGATCTTGCGTCATATACTTTCCTGATTGCATACTTTTAAGGGAAGCTTGGAAACTTTTAAACGTTGTGTTGAAAGTGTGCACATTGTTAAGACTGATCAGGCTGAAGACATAGTTGGTAATGACTTATCCATCTGTTATTATTCAAATTTATATGCTCTCATTTCATGTCCATGCCATTAAATATAATATGTCTCTCCAATAATAATTATTAATTTATTCAATTTGAATTCATAGAGATTGGAGGTTATAATTCTTGATAATCTAAATTATCAATGATTTTTTTGGCTTGGGCCATTTGTTGTTTTGGTCGTTGTCATTACTATTGTATTTTTTCAGGGAAGATGTTGGCGCAGATACTAGTTACCACACAATATGGTCCTCAACATTCACGAACATCCATTTTTAGTGATATTCTCGAAATTCGGTGTAACCTCAACATATCTTGCAGACAAGTTCCCTACAGCTAAAGTCACGTTGAGTTTTTAATCAGTGAAGTCGCTTTGTCAACACTATGTAAGGATGGAAATGCGATAAGAGGGTCATCCAACACTAGAATAAAAATAGCCTGTTAGCATAGTTTGGATATGCTTTATAATTGAAATGCTTTTTCCCGGGGCTAGATTTGCAACCTATTTTCTAGCTATTGCTTAGCATTATGAAAAGAGAGGAACACCAAGAAAAAATCCTATCAAATAGATACATGCAAATGAAGAAGACACTGGTCTATTTGACTCTTATGTTGTTCACGTTAGTATGCTAATTATTTAAAGAGTTGATGTTCAATGATTTGACCTTAGCATCAGATGTGAAAATTATGATTGTAGCGTTGAATTTGACTTAGCTTGATCGATATTAATATAACATCGGATGCATTTCATCCAATGCTGGCTTCAAACTTATTAGCCTTGGCCGACTCTGACACTAAACTGATGCTAAATTTGCGTTAGGGTTGGGTTTTTTCCCTTTAACTTGCGCTTTAGACCCATGCTAAAATCAATTTTTTTAGTAGTGTTTCTTCCTCTGTTAGAGTGGGTGAAATCCACAATTTTCCTTTTCTCATCTTTCTCCACATGCGGGACTTTGAAATGTTGGTGAGCGGACCCTAGCGATTGCTCTAGCGAACATACGGTGGTTGGCAATTTTTCTGGGGGGTCCTAGAGGCCCATTACCACCGACCTTTTAGTCGTAAAGAGGTGGAGGCGTGGAACATTGAAATAGATAAACGTCCTTCTCATTTCCTTTCATCTGACGTGTGCAGGGACGACGGAATGGAAAAGGATAAGTCTCTTGAAGCTGATTTGGATATGCCTTTGAACTCAGGATTATCCATGGGTTATTGACGAAATGCTTGGCATTCCTTCCGTTTTTATGCAACCTGCCGGGAAGAAAACGTTTTGGGCTGCTCACAGGGACGTTGGTCCCTTCAAAGATTAAGAGGCGTGTTTGCCTAAGTGTGGGCGGTAGAATATACCGGGTGTGTGGTGCATGCGTCCTATTGAATATTCTAGAAAACATAAGACTAGTGGATTTGAAATGTGTTTTAGCAATTTTTAAAAAACTATTTTGTTGCTAATCAAAAAAAGATAGGTTGTTTGTCAAAATATTTAACTTAAGATTATAAATCAAATTATGTAAAATAAAGTTGAATCATAAAAAAATTAGATTAAATAAAACAGTAGAAATACAAAAGGGACACATACATATTTATACTAGTTTACAACAAATTGTTACATCTAGTCTTCTTGTTGTAAAGAGATTTTTTCTCGTTGTTGTCGAGCAATTAATCCACTATTAAAAAGTAGCATAAAATTATTATTTACTCTATCTTTCTTGTTCTTCTTCCTCTCCAAGCTGTCACAACTAGAAACTTTTCTAGTCTTCTCAACATTCTGGAAACTGTTGTTGCGGTTCACAAGTAATTTATCAACTCTTTAGGTACCTCTTATAGATGAAAGAGTTGTTACCACTATTGATTTGATTTACATCAATTTAAGTTTGTGTCTGAACTGATAAAAGGTTTGTCTCTAGTATTCTAACTCTCATTGAAAAAATATTACATTTCAAATCCTAAATCAATTAGAGTGTATTAAACAACTTGATTGATTTCCATCAATTCTAATAACTTTCTATTTAGAGGATTTTTCATTCATTCTTTTCTTTTGATGTATTGAAAATCATCTTAGAACATTATCTTTTTCCTTATTATAGACGACGCCTATTTTTTGAAATTATCTATTTAAATACAAAAGAATATATCTGTTAGGAATAATGTAATTGCTGATCTCGATACGAAACAATAGTACAATGAGACATTAAAAGATTTGTATTAGTAATAGTACTATTTCAGGCTATTGTTGTACCACATGAACAATTGTAGTGAGCTATGTCAATATTCTTCACATAATTTTGTCTTTAAACGAATAATAACACTAAGTCAATATTCAATGTTGACTTCTTGTCAAGAGGCATTAACTTTTCAAGATGATTGTTGTATCAAAGGAAACATTTCTTCATAGAAAATCCATAATCATTTTCTTCATCAGAGGATTTTCTTTTTTCTAGAGCACTAACTTTATCAGAGGCTTCATTTAGAGCATTCATCTTTTGTCTTGAGTCATAGGATCAGCAAAAGTCTTGACTCATAATTAACTTTCCTTAGAGGTAGATGATTGCTGGAGTGCTCTTTTCTTTTTTTGATTATAGGATCAATCATTGACTTATATATTCGTTGGCGTTAACGTTTTGACTCGGAATGTAGATTATCAAATGTTTGTTGTAGTGCTTCTTATTGTTATATCATGACTTACTCTATTAGAAAATACACATACACATATATATAATTACTTTTTCTTTAGATGATAATATATAATGTGTTAAAAAAACTTAGATTATCATCTCTAACTTACACATAGTTTACGCAACTTTAAAATAGATAATCATTAATAAAAAAAATTATCTTCTAATGTAATCTGCACACTTAACAAATCCTTATCTTCTAACTTTATCTTTATCTTTATCTTCTACTTAAAAATGAATAGATACTCATAGTAAGATGATAGTTTTTCTTATTTGTTTTGTTATGAATGTAAGACCCGTAATTTATTTATAGCAAGCATTAGGGCTTACTATCTATTTGTGCCTTTTGTTGTTTACTTTTCGTCTGTTTACCATTTACATTGTTTATTTGTTTGTAATATTTGTAGTAATTGTGTCCAACTTGCAAATTAAGCTATGAAAAATTATCTGAGTGTCTTGACATTGTCGAAAATTCAAAAATGATTTTCTACTAACTTTTAAGAAAACGGGCAAGTTTATATATTAACTGAAATGAGAATTTGATCTCATTATGTTTTTCTAAGCTAAGGAACAAAAATGTCCTCCGATAAAAATGTATTCACAAATTTTTGAAAAGTTTTAATTAAGAGTATTATTTTATAATTTTTGTTACCGAAAAATTTATTCGTGAGTGATATGCGACTCCTTTAAGAAAGAACTTGGAGACTGCGCTAGATGAGGTTACTTCATATAACAAAATATGTAGATACTTTTCTAGGATATTAATATTTTAACGAGGGATAACTGAAAGTATCTAGATATTTTTCTACTATGTAACAATACTTCGTAAGGATCTAAATGAGCCACTTCACTCTCCCTTTTTTTGTGTGAACTAGAATGACTTGAGTAAGAAGGATTACAGTGAAAATTATTAGGGTCAATAACATATTTGAAAAATATTTTTGGAGACTCAGTTAAAATTATTAATAAATAGTTTTAATTGAATTATGGAGGAATTATGATCGACAAATATTTTACAATGTCGTGCGTAGCTGTTAAATTAATCTATCAATTGAGTTGTGACAAAGTAGATATTTTTACTAAAATAGATTGGGAAATAAGTGATGGAATGTGTGTAAGAGAGACTAGATTGTGTAATGATGTGTTTTGCTAAAATATCTAGATATTTTTCTTCATGTAGTAAAATTGTTATGATAAAGTTTTTGGTATAGTAAGAGTTAGTATTGGAAATTTATTTTGGTCAGTCACTTAAGTCTATTTTCACCATTTTATTTTTGCCACTATAACACCTCAAATTTTATAATAAATTATTTTATTAATGAAATAGGATTTTAAATAATTAATTTGGTGTTAATTAAAATTATTGTAGAATAAACTTGATACAATTTCGAAATGGACCATTTTAGAGTGAGTTCTCATAATTTATTTCAGACATTTACCCATAAATTGTCGAGTAAGATCGATTGAAGGACAAGAAATCCAAGAAAAAAGATTGTTTTCTTGTGTAAAAGCAATGAAATAAGGTAAGGGGTGAGAGAGCGTTTGAGTTCATGAGTATAATATATTGTAAGATGAACAGAAAAAACCGTATTTCTCTATTATTTATCTCGAGCTCGCTACGTACGGAGATAGCCCTTTGAGGGATAAATTAATTAATGTGCAAATATAGAAATTGTGAGATTAAAATGTTGATAGAAATATTTATAAGGTGTTGATTGATTTAATTTCGTTAAATGTGTGGTATTTGATATTATTGTGATATTGGGTGTCGAATGAATTTTATGTATATGTTTAATTAAACGAGTTTATGTGATGTGATAATAAAAGATGGATGCATTGTGATAAGTTTATGTGATGTGATTATAAATTTGTGATAAGTTTATGTGAAGATGTATGACTGATGATAGTGATGCAATTGTAATAAGTTTATGTGATGATGTATGATTAATGATAGTGATGTTATAAATTTGTGATGAGAATATTGAAGTAATCCCAAAGTTGATGAAATAGTGGTGATTCCAATTTGTGCTTGAGATGACGATCTTAATGGAGTATCATAGGCCAACGATGGGAGAAAATAGATATTGAGAATTTTTTAAGTGAAGATTATATTGTCATCATATAGGTAGGGTCTAGCAAGACTAGTGATTTTTGGGAAGTTCAACTGAATGAGTCTGATTGTGGCGGTTTGTTGTTGAGCCTTAAGACAAGATTGTTAGACCTTGAAGGTATTCGAGTGGAGAACTCCTAGGTGACTTGGAGGTAGCACTCCAAATGCCGAAAGCTACCATGCAACACAAGTTTGTCTCAACTATCGCATATATGTGACTCGGGATGAGTTCAAGGGATTTATGAGGACATGGCCAATTTGAATTATCCGTCTATTCAAATGGTGGCATAGTATCAAGCCTCCTAACCAAGTACTTTAGAGTTAGAATGGTACCAAATTGTGAAGTAGAGTCTAAGCTCATGCATAACACTGCATTTTTTGTGATTGTTTTGTTGTAATTCATATGTATCGTGCCGTGATAATAATTTCTCTAAGATGATTTGATGTGATACTTAAATGTATTGATTTTCCTTGAGTGATTTTTGTTGGAACCAAGTTGGTTGTAAATACTTAGGATTTTGATGTTTACAAAAGCACTCCATGTAATCTTATTTTGTAAATTGAATTATTACATTAAATACCACCAGAAATTGAAGATTGCAGAGGCAGAAAATGCATCCAGAATGCATCCTGGAATTACCAGAGGATACACCAGGATGACAAGACATCACCAGAAGATATCATTGTTGGCCCAGATCAGAAGGAAGCAAAGTCAGAAGGGAACCTGGACCAGACCAAAAGAAAGCCTGCCAGAGGGAGACTTGATTCAAACCAGAAAGAATCAAATGTCAGATTTATTCCAGATGTTATACTCACCAGAAGATGGCATGGCAGTGAAATGATAAACAACCCAGACTTGATCCAGATTTAATCATGAGGATTAACGGTGGAGATTTTAATTTATTTTGTTCAAAGTATTAAAAAGATTTGTTACAAAAATAAATTGAAGTATTGTGGAACTCAAGAGCTGTTGGCGGGAAGGAACTAAAGACTTGATTGGCCAGTATTTTGAAAGAAAATCTGAAGCTTAATAAAAAAAATGTTTTTTATTTAAATAAAGCCCAATTTGTGCTTGAGATGACGGTCTTGATGGAGTATCATAGGCCAACGATGGGAGAAAATAGATATTGAGAATTTTTTAAGTGAAGATTATATTGTCATCATATAGGTAGGGTCTAGCAAGACTAGTGATTTTTGGGAAGTTCAACTGAATGAGTCTGATCGTGGCGGTTTGTTGTTGAGCCTTAAGACAAGATTGTTAGACCTTGAAGGTATTCGAGTGGAGAACTCCTAGGTGACTTGGAGGTAGCACTCCAAATGCCGAAAGCTACCATGCAACACAAGTTTGTCTCAACTATCGCATATATGTGACTCGGGATGAGTTCAAGGGATTTATGAGGACATTGCCAATTTGAATTATCCGTCTATTCAAATGGTGGCATAGTATGAAGCCTCCTAACCAAGTACTTTAGAGTTAGAATGGTACCAAATTGTGAAGTAGAGTCTAAGCTCATGCATAACACTGCATTTTTTGTGATTGTTTTGTTGTAATTCATATGTATCGTGTCGCGATAATAATTTCTCTAAGATGATTTGATGTGATACTTAAATGTATTGATTTTCCTTGAGTGATTTTTGTTGGAACCAAGTTGGTTGTAAATACTTAGGATTTTGATGTTTACAAAAGCACTCCATGTAATCTTATTTTGTACCTTGAATTATTACATTAAATACCATCAGAAATTGAAGATTGCAGAGGCAGAAAATGCATCCAGAATGCATCCTGGAATTACCAGAGGATACATCAGGATGTCAAGACATCACCAGAAGATATCTTTGCTGGCCCAGATCAGAAGGAAGCAAAGTCAGAAGGGAACCTGGACCAGACCAGAAGAAAGCATGCCAGAGGGAGACTTCATTCAGACCAGAAAGAATCAAATGTCAGATTTATTCCAGAAGTTATACTGACCACAAGATGGCCTTGCAGTGAAATGATAAACAGCCCAGACTTGATCCAGATTTAATCATGAGGATTAACATTGGAGATTTTAATTTATTTTGATCAAAGTATTAAAAAGATTTGTTACAAAAATAAATTGAAGTATTGTGGAACTCAGGAGCTGTTGGCGGGAAGGAACTAAAGACTTGATTGGCCAGTATTTTGAAAGAAAATCTGAAGCTTAATAAAAGATATGTTTTTTATTTATATAAAGCCCAATTCGTCAAGTTATTTTTGCAAGAGAATCCAGCAAGATTCAGCTCGAAATTAAGCTTGGAAGAGGCCCAAATTCACATCTATAAAAGGAGGCTCAAGGCAGAATACTTGCATCGAAAATCACAAAAGAGTCATACACTTCCAAACCAAACACTCAAGTTTTCAGTGAGGTTAATTGTGAGTTCCAGATTTCAAGAAGCAAGCACTCGTGTTATTTTCTTTACCTTGTGTTAGATCTAAGTTGTTGAAGTAGAGTCTACAATCTGAGGGAGTCAGAAGGGGTAGCAGATTACTTGGCAATTAGATTCAAGGCGTTGTAATTCCTTCTACAATCTGGGGTTGTCAATTGGCAGGAGAAGACTTGACTTAGGAAGTCAAGGTGCTGTATTCCTCAAGAGTCTAGGATTGTTAGACTGTTTGAGAAGACTGACTTGGAGGGTCAGTGGAACTGTTGTAATTCAAGGTTTGAATTAGTGAAATCCTTCAAGGTGAAGCGACTGGACGTAGCCTCGTTAACGGTGAACCAGTATAAAAATTCTGTGTTTTATTTTTACTTTATATCCGCTGCTAACTCTGTTTTTATTCATACATCAAGTTTTGTTTTAAAAGTGTAAAAACAGGAAAAGTATTCAAGTTAGCCAAACACAATTCAACTCCCCCTTCTCGTGTTTGCACCTTCAATTGGCATCAGAGCTCGGTCTCAAGGCTGAGAACTTAACAATGTTTGAGGAAAGGTCCAAGGGGTTCAACATGGCAGATTCCAGAGAAGAATTGGGAGGCAACATCAACAGACCACCACTGTTTGATGGAGAAAGGTTTGAGTATTGGAAGGACAGAATGAGAAGTTTTATCATATATCAAATCCTGAACTATGGCAGATGATAGTCAAAGGATACACTACACCTACTGATCCAGAAGATCCAACTAAAAAACTAGACATGGATGATATGAAACCAGATCAGAGCAGATTACACAAACTTCATCACAAGTCCAGAAACATCATGATCAGTGCCATCACATTCATGGAATTTGACAGATGCACAGATAAAGAAACAACAAAGAGCATATTCGACAGTCTGGTTCTGACCTATAAAGGAACCCAGCAGGTTCAAGAAGCAAGGGCTAACATACTGGTCAAACAGTATGAGATGTTCAAGATGGAAGATGATGAAAACATTGATGGAATGTTCTGCAGATTCCAGACTCTGATATCTGGACTAAAGGTCTTGAAGAACGCGATATGGGCACTATGAGTACTTGGTAATGCCTTTTGGAGTAACCAATGCGCCAGCTATCTTCATGGATTATATGAATCGTATCATCCGTCCATTCTTAGACAAGTTTGTGGAGATCTTTATTGATGACATCTTGATCTATTCCAAGAGTAGGGAGGAACATGAGGAACATTTGCGTCAAGTTCTGCAAGTACTGAAGGAGCAACAACTATATGCCAATCTAGGAAAATGTGAATTTTGGTTGGAAGAAGTGAAGTTCTTGGGACATGTAATTTCTAAGGAAGGGATCGCTGTCGACCCATCCAAGGTAGAAGCCGTGATGGCATGGAAACAACCGCAGACAGTCACAGAGATTAGGAGTTTTCTAGGCTTGGCTGGGTACTATAGGAGATTTATTGAGGGATTTGCCAAGATTGCTGCTCCGTTGACACCTTACGAAGAAGAACCAGATTTATGGTTGGACTGAGGAATGTGAGAAAATTTCCAACTGATGAAAGAGAAACTAACTACATCTCCAGTTGTTTGTGTTGCCACAACCAGAAGAGCCTTACGAAGTTTATTGTGATGCCTCATACCAAGGACTGGGTTGTGTACTGATGCAAAACAAACAAGTAGTGGCCTATGCTTCGAGCAAATTGAAGGTGCATGAAAAGAATTATCCCACTCATGACTTGGAGTTAGCTGCAATTGTCTTTGCATTGAAAATTTGGAGACATTATCTGTATGGGTGTAGTTTTGATGTATTTAGTTACCGTAAGAGTTTGAAATACTTATTTGATCAAAAGGAGCTTAACATTAGGCAGAGGAGATGGATGGAGTTTATTAAAGATTATGAGTTCACATTGCATTACCATCCAACGAAAGCGAACGTGGTGGTTGATGCCCTCAGCAGGAACCGCGTTCATCTCTCGTTTGCAACAATGACGGGGTTGGAGTTGTTAGAGAAGTTCTGTGACTTGAATCTTAATTTGGAATCTCCATTGGCGAAAGTGCACTGTGGAGTGATCATTATAGATAGTCAACTGATGAATGAGATTAAAATTCTCCAAGATACAGACGTGTTGACTCAAGAGAAAAGGAAGTTGATCGAGGTTGGCAGGGCACCTGAATTCAAGGTGGGCCCAGATGATATTTTGAGATGTAATGGATGTAACACCCCGAGTTTAAAACACAGCGCGGGTGCATTTTTTTTTCTTTTTTTATCAATAATAAAATAATTTTCCAGATTTAATTAAAATAAAGTTTTTCGTAAAATAGTACGCCGTGGATTAATCGATGAACGTAACAAAATAAATTCATCGTAATCTCAATAAATACTTAATTCTGGAAATTTATTAATAAACAATAAAACATTTTTGAAAGATAATAATGTCATAGCATTCCCAAAATACAATATCAGAGTGCGGAATAAGTAATACAAATATTTCCAAAATAAACAAAATACATTTCCAGCTCAAATCCTAATACATCAAGTCTAACTGATCATGCGCTAAAGCTACAGTAGGACGGATTTCCACCGCATCCCAAGCAAGTCTTCTCCGAATCTGCCGCTCGCCTCGACGTGACCTCCTCCTCCTCATCATACAGAGAGGGGTCGGTCTCCTCAGAAGTTAGATCAATACATAGTCTCGGTCGCTTCGGCGGAGCCGGAATCTCATAACAATTCTCGGAGATCCTAGACGGACCCGGAGTCTCAGCTGCTACTGGCTTCGGCACATCATTCTTCCCTTTTGCCTCAGACTCATGTACAACTCCTCCGATCATTGGATTGGGATCACCACTCCTACGGTGGTCTACGTCTCAACCTCTCTAACTGTCTCCTCAGAATAATCGAAAATTCCGTGCGCCTCCAATACCAGACGGGAAGGCACAGGAAAGTCTATACTCGCATGAGTGCGCTCCACGAAATCCTCCACGCCGTCAGTCCTGCTCGTCCTCTCCAACCACCCCGTGTAAGTCGCCCTGCTTGAGATGGGGTCAAATACCCAAGCAGTGCGCGAATAGTGATCAAGGAAGTCTAACGACGTTTCCGTCGTTCAGGTACCCATGGGTGGCATGGGTTTGGGGGGCATATGAGGGCAAAGCCCAATTTCCACAATATAATAGCAAGGGTCACCGACCGAAATTAACAAATAATCACATAGCATATATTTCACAGCAACAATATATCCATGGTATAACATATGACGATGAGGAAAATAATAATGCTCATTTGAAATTTAATGACATATATTCTTTTTCAAAAACAACAGTCAATTATTATGAATTATGTGGTAAGTACAAACAACACCTCAGCAAATCACAATCATTAAATCAGAAATTCAGATTCTGAACAGTACTCACACACATTCAATTTCCACTCATTCATCATATAATCAAATGTGACCCATTGGTCAATCCCTCAATGCAATATGTATATGCTTATGTATACAATTTTCTTGGAATCACCAAGGTGCAATCGCTCAACAGACCGGCACAATATGTTTGACTTTAACGGCCCTCAAGACCAAGGTACAATCACTCAACAGATCAGCACCTAGTGCAGTCGCTCAACAGACCAGCACTCGTGCAGTCGCTCAACAGACCAGCACGTTTGACATTTACCAAGGTACAAACGCTCAACAGATTTATACCTAGTGCAGTCGCTCAACAGACCAGCACTCATGCAATCGCTCAACAGATCAGCACGTGGTTGCGCATTACTCTGTGGCCCATCGCGGGTACCACTTGACTATGCAATGCATGAATATGCAGTGTTTCACTTCTCTGGAAACAGTATGCAAAATTAGAAAATTCATGCCTTTCCATCATATTTAAAATATCTCAGCACAATCAGGATTATCATCATCACAAACATGACTAAACAACCAAGTATTCATTAACATTTTGAAATGTTTTCCCAAACTCTTAAAATTCAAATACAGTGTTTAAAATTGGGATTTTCTGGAATTTTACGAATCTGTATTCGAATACAGCTCCTCTGTATTCGAATACAGAAGCCAAAAACAGTGCAGAATTACACTCTGTATTCGAATACAGCCCTCTGGTATTCGAATACAGAGGCAGTCTCAGTGCACACAACAACATATTTCACTACATCAGTAAAGTCTCAAAAACTTCATCACCATAACTTCAAAATATCACCAAATGTTCCATTTTAATTCACCACAACAATCTCAACATTTCCCAAACACTCAGGGTTTACAAAACACTCTTGAAAACTTGGAATTTCGGAAAACTCGAATATGTATTCGAATACAGACGCCTTGTATTCGAATACAGAAGCATGAAACTGCAATTTTAACATTCTTTATTCGAATACAGCATGCCTGTAGTCGAATACAGAAGACAAAACCTTGAAAAATTCAACATTTTCTCCCAGATCATTAAAGGTTTTCAACACATCATCCTCTTCTCTTCAAAGATATTTCTAGAACTCCATTTAAAATCACTTTAACCCTTCTAAAAGTTCCCTACACTTTAAAATTCACAAGGTAGAGTTTAAAACTTGATTTTCTGGAAAATACGAATCTGTATTCGAATACAGCTTCCTTGTATTCGAATACAGAAGCTAAAAACTGAGCTTCTAGAAAAAACACGAATCTGTATTCGAATACAGATCCATTGTATTCGAATACAGAAGCTGAAACTAGTGAAAATCTGCATTCTGTATTCGAATACAGCATGCCTGTAGTCGAATACAAATGCGAATACAGTGTTAAAATCCCACTTCTGTATTTGAATACGACATGGTCGTAGTCGAATATAGATGCTAAGTCAGAAGCAAAAATCCTTCCTGTGTATTCGAATATAAAGTCTCGTATTCGAATACAAGTTTGAAAACATAAGTAAAACAGAAACTTGACAGGTTGTAGTCGAATACACACATGTTGTATTCGAATACACCTTCGAAAACCAGTGATATTTTCCTGAGATTTCAACCCTTTTCAAACTGTTTTCCTTTAAAAACAAACAACCAAACATTAAAACAGATTCAACACTTTTTCCAGACAATACTTTCCTCATTAAAATCCCATTTCTTTTTAAATCATCAACATCATTAGAATCACTCAAAACAGAAACAGAATCAGAATGATCAACATCAAAACATCAGAAACAGAACCAGAATCAGAATGATTAACACCAAATCATCCAGACTTTCAAACCATCAGAACATCACACAACATTTCAGCTTTCTCAATATCAGAATAACATGCAAGCATTTTAGCTTTCACTACACATCAGAATAACATGCAAGCATTTCAGCTTTCACAACACATCAGAATAACATGCAAGCATCACAGAGCAGCAAAACATCAACAGAATGCATTTTTGCATTTCAAAACCATTTTCAAAACAGTTTTATGAACATGCATTTTAATCATGTTTAAAATAACATATAAGACATTTTTCCACTTTTCCACATAAACAAAATAACATTAATGCATTCAACCAACAACAACCATCATATATCAACAGAATCCATTTCATTCATTTTTCAAAATGTCATTTCAAAAACAGTTTTTCTTCAAAAACAGAAATGAAACAACATGCATTTACAGCCCTAATGCAACTAGAAAGTGGAAGGTGCCCTTACCCTTGTTGCGTGTTCTGCTATTCTTCTCGTTCCTGGTGTCATTTCCGTTTTCGCGCAAAAAACCAGTGAAACTGCAGCTTGCGTTTGCTGCTATGAAACTGGGTTCTTTAGTTCCGTAATGGTTTGGGGAATAACTTTTGTACTGGGGTTTTGGTGTTTCAGTGCTTGGATGTCCAAGTAATGGCACTGTGAAGAGTTCCCTCTTTTTTTCTTTGTAGTCGTGACTGGAAATGGGGAAGGCAGAAACAGCAAACAGAATGGGAGGAAAATGGGTACTGTTACATGCAGCACTATTACATGCAGTATGGGCAATGAGGAAGGAGGGATGGTGTTCTAATTTCATCATCCTTCTCACTCCTATTTATAGGCTTTTGTGGTGCCACCTCACCCAAAAATAATGTTAAAATAATGCTGGATCCTTCAGCACTTAATTGACTTGCAATTAGCCACTAATCCTCAATTAACTGCCCGATTAATTTAATTACTCGTAATTAAATTAATTTAATCTTCATCCAATAATTTTTATTCATCCTCCAAAATAAATATTTATATATATATATATATATATTTACTCAAAACATACATATATTAAATATTTTACAAAAATCTCCAAATACACTTGAAATTAATTCCATAATTTTAATTAAAATTTAAGGGTCTTACATTACTACCCCCTTAAATTAGTTTCATCCTCGAAACTGCATATCAATAAACAAATGAGGGTATTGTTCCCTCATCTTACTCTCCAGTTCCCAAGTCGCGTCAGTAGTCAGATTCCAAATCACTTTGACTAGTGGGACTGAAGGTGCAAACACGAGAAGGGGGGTTGAATTGTGTTTGACTTAACTTGAAACTTTTCCTGTTTTAATACTTTCAAAACAAAACTTGATGTATAATTAAAACAGAGTTAGCAGCGGATAAAAATAAAAATAAAAACTCACAGATTTTATACTGGTTGACCGTTAACGAGGCTACGTCCAGTCCCTTCGCCTTGAAGGATTTCACTAATTCAAACTTGAATTACAACCTTGCTACTGACCCTCCAAGTCAGTCTTCTCAATAGTCTAACAATCCTAGACTTCTTGAGGAAAAACAGCTCCTGTTCTTCAGCCAATCTGACACCCCAGATTGTAGAAGAATTCTCAACACTACAAATCTAATTGCCAAGTAACCTGCTACCTCTACTGACTCCCACAGCTTGTAGACTCTACTTCAACAACTTAGATTTGACAAAGTGGAACGAAAACAACAAGAGTACTTGCTTTAAAAACTGAGACTCAACAATTGACTTATATGAAAATTTGAGAGTGTTTGCTTTTGAAGTGTATGACCCTTTTGTGATTTTCGATACAAAGTAATCTGCCTTGTGCCTCCTTTTATAGATGCTGATTTGGGCCTCTTCCAATCCTTAAATTCGAGCTAAATATTGCTGGATTCTCTGACAAAAATAAATTGACCAATCGGGCTTCAATTAATTCCAAAACATATCTTTTTCAAGCCTTAGATTTGTTTCATATCTTAACTGGCCAATCAAATCTGTGCATTGCTTCCCGCCACAGCTCCTGACTTCCATGCTACTCCACTTTAATTTAAAACGAATCCTTAACAATAATTTGATAAAAATATCTTCAGATCCTCACCATTGATTCCCATGATCAAATCTGCACCATGCGATATTCCACAGCTGGACCAGCCTGATAGCTAAGCTATTATCCTCTGAATTCGGCCATTCCTGGACCACACTTCATAGCCCTCTGATCTTCTGATTTCGGCCTTCCTGGATGCGCGCCTGATCAGCTATGAACTTCTGGATTCGGCCATTTCTGGACTGCACAGCCTGTCCCTCTGATTTCGGCCATTTCTGGGCCATGGTCTGATTTTCTGATCTTGACCATCACTGGACTCAAAAAATTATTTCTGAACCATTGATCTGGATATTTTTACTCTGATCTGGACAGATTCTGGAATTTGGTCTGGAACAAACTGAAATAAACTTGATCAAAAAATATTTCAGTCTGGACATTTTACCTTTAATTTTGGACCAGGTCTGGGTTGATTCTGGAACTCATTTCTTTTGTTCTGGACTTAGTTCCATGCCCTAAATCATGCTATCTTATGGTCTGGGCCAAATCTGGATTGATCTTCATGTTCTGGACTCATAAACATACCTTCTGGTCAAGTCTGGAACAAGTCTGGGCTGTGTAATTTTTACTGCCAGGCCATCTTCTGGTCAGAATAACTTCTGGAATAAAATTGATATTTGATTCCTGTTTGTCTTGATCAACTCTCCTTCTAGCAGGCTTTCCAATGATATGATCCATGTTTCATTCTGAATTTTATTCCTTCTGATATAGGCCTGCAAAGTTATCTTCTGGTTCAGTTTTGTCATCCTGAAACATCTTCTGGAAATTCCAGAATTCATTTTCCTTTGATCTTCTGCTTCTGATTTCTTCAGTTTCTGATGACATTTAATTTAATAATTCAAGGTATAAAATAAGTTTACATTGAGTGCTTTTGTAAACATCAAAATCCTAAGTCTTAGAACCAACTTGGTTCCAACAGGGACTTCCTTATTCCTCAACTGTTTAATCTTCCTGTCTTCAATCCTTACAGGCAATACTTCAAAAGATAGGTTGTCCCTCAGCTGAATTGTATCTAGCTCAATCACATGTGACGGGTCTACAATTTATTTCCTCAACTGCGACACATGAAATACGTCGTGAATATTGGACAGTTTGGGAGGTAAAGCAATCCGATAGGCCAATGGTCCAATTCGTGCCGTGATCTGGTATGGTCCAATAAATTTTGGAGTTAACTTTCTTGACTTAATAGCTCTGCCAACACCAGTTGTAGGCGTGACCCTTAGAAATATATGATCACCCTGCTCGAATTCCAAAGGTCTGCGACGCTTGTCTGCATAACTCTTCTGACGATCTTGCGAAACCTTCATTTTCTCTTGTATCTTCTTGATTTTCTCTGTGGTCTGTTCCACCATCTCAGGTCCAACAATCATGCTCTCTCCGTCCTTATACCAGCATAAAGGCATCTGACACTTGCGTCCATATAAAGCCTCATAGGGTGCCATTCCAATACTTGCGTGAAAACTGTTGTTGTAAGTGAACTCAATCAATGGCAGCATCTCATCCCAGTTCCCTCTGTCATCCAACACACATGCTCTCAATAGATCTTCCAAGGACTGATTTGTTCTCTCAGTCTGTCCGTCTGTTTGTGGATGGTAGGCTGAACTCAATTTCAGTTTCATTCCCAAAGCTTCATGCAGTGCTCCCCAAAAATGAGATGTGAACTTTGGGTCACGGTCCGATACTATACTCGATGGCACTCCATGTAACCTCACAATCTCAGCGATGTAGATCTCTGTCAGCTTATCTACTTTAAATGTGGTCTTTACCGGTAGGAAATGTGCGGACTTCGTCAACCGATCCACTATTACCCAAATTGAATCATTCTTTTTCCTTGTCTTGGGCAGTCCTGTTATGAAATCCATGGAAATGTTGTCCCACTTCCATTCCGGTATGTCCAAAGGTTGCAGCATTCCAGCAGGTCGTTGATGTTCCACTTTCGCTTTATGACAAATCAAACAAGCTGATACATGTTCTACTACATCCCTCTTCATTCCTGGCCACCAGAAATTATGTCTTAAGTCCTAGTACATCTTGGTCGCTCCAAGATGAATACTCAACTTACTCTTATGAGCTTCTTCTAAAATCGCTCTTCTCATCTTTGCAACTTCCGGTACACAAACTCTTCCATTACATCTCAGAATATCATCTGTTCCGACGCTGAATTCAGTTGTCTGTCCTTGCGCTATCAGATTCCTCTTTTCTTGGATCAATGCGTCATCTTGCAAGTTTGCAATCTCCTCCAGTAATCCACTTGAAATTGTTATCATTCCACACTTTAACATTCTTGGTGCAAACTTTACGTCCAAATGTAGATCTCTAAATGCTTCCCACAGCTCATGTTGTCTGGCCATTATCATTGAAGATACTGACACACTCTTCCGACTCAATTAATCAGCCACCACATTGGCCTTTCCAGGGTGGTACTGCAATGAAAAGTCAAAATCCTTGAGAGTCTCCATCCATCTTCTCTGACGCATGTTCAATTCCTTCTGATCGAACAGGTACTTCAAACTTTTATGGTCGCTGAACACCGTGAATGTGCATCCATATAAGTAGTGTCTCCAAACCTTTAACGCAAACACTACTGCAGCAAGCTCTAAATCATGAGTGGGGTAGTTCCGTTCATGAGTTTTCAACTGTCTTGAGGCGTAGGCTACAAATTTCTTGTGTTGTATCAAAACACATCCCAAACCTTGGTGAGATGCATCACAGTAAACTTCATATGGTTCCTCTGGCTGTGGTAACACCAATACTGGTGAGGTTGTCAACTTTTCCTTCAATAACTGAAAACTTTCCTCACTCTTCTCTGTCCATGCAAACGGCTGATTCTTCCTGGTGAGTTGTGTCAAAGGAGCTACAATCTTAGCAAATCCTTCAATAAATCTTCTGTAGTATCCTGCTAGTCCGACAAAACTTGTTATGTCCGTGACAGTTTGGGGCTGTTTCCAGGCAAGAATTGTCTCAATCTTTGCCGGATCGACAGCGATTCCTTCTTTTGTTATCACATGTCCCAAGAAATTCACTTCCTTTAGCCAAAACTCGCACTTCGACAAATTGGCATACAGCTGCTTCTCACGTAAGACTTTAAGAACTTGGCGTAAGTGCTCTTCATGTTCTTCTTCATCCTTTGAATAAATCAAAATATCGTCGATGAATACCACCACAAACTTATCCAGACACGGGCTGAAGATCCTATTCATATAGTCCATGAAAATTGCTGGTGCATTCGTAACTCCAAAAGGCATAACGAGATATTCATAGTGTCTATAACGAGTCCTGAAAGCAGTCTTTTGAATATCAACTTCTCTTACTCGAATTTGATGGTATCCCGATTTCAAATCAATCTTTGAAAACACTGCTGCTCCCCTCAATTGGTCCATCAAATCATCGATGCGTGGTAATGGATAACGATTCTTGATAGTCACCTTGTTAAGTTGCCGATAATCCACACATAAACGTGAACTTCCATCCTTCTTCTTAACCAACAACACCGGAGCTCCCCAGGGCGACACACTTGGTCTGATAAATCCTTTCTCCAATAATCCTTCAATTTGACCCTTAAGCTCGCTTAATTCCAATGGCGACATCCGGTACGGCGTAATGGAAATAGGTCCAGTTCCGGGGTGCAAATCAATGAAGATTCCATCTCTCTTACCGGGGGTAATCTTGGAATTTCCGTCGGAAATACGTCTGGATATTCTTTGACTATCATCACGTCTTCTATGTTCACATCCATCTTGGTCTCCACGTTAGCCAATGATAAAAATTCCATAGTTCCTTCTCTCAGTGATACTTCGAGTTGGTTAGCAGCCAAATACCGAGCGACTCCAGGTTCGGGGAAAAGAACCAATTTTCAAGCGCAATCCAAAACTACGTAGTTATATGTCATCCAATCCATGCCGAGAATGATCTCGAGTGATTGTAGGGGTAAACAGATTAAATTGACCAAGAAATCTCTATTTTGTATCGTTACGGTACAGTGTAAACATGCAGAGTTTACAGTCAAAGTTTTAGCAGGTGTAGAAACAACCAAATCAACAGGCAAAGTAGACACAGACAACTTCAAACGATGCACACAATCCATAGCAATGAAAGAATGGGTTGCCCCCGAATCAAAAAGTGCAGTTAGTGTGTTACCTGCGATCTCACAATCTTGCTGGATTAAATTTTGGGCTTGTCTACCAGCTTCAGCACCCATGTGATAAACGCGGCCACTAGCAGTAGGACGAGTAGCCCTAGTCGCGTTCACAATTGGCTCCACCTTCGGAACCCGGCAATCCCTCGCCACGTGTCCTGGCTTGTGGCAGTTGAAGCACATCAAATCCCTCGCAGTACAAGCAGTTTCGATATGTCCTTTCTTCCCACATCGATAACACCGGACTCCTTGTCCCAACTGCCGTCCAAAATTCTGGTTTCCCGGCCAATTCTGGCCTCTCTTGTTGTTTTGTGGCCGGTTATACGGCTTGGCAACTTGCTTCCCTTTATTGTTCTGATTATGTATCCGACTAGGCCCTCCAGAGTTAAAGTTCCCTCCTCTGTTGGCCCTCATGTTCTTCATCTCTTCAACCTCTCTACACTTTTCCACTAGCACTTGGAAACGTTGAATTCCCAAGGGTAGGACCGAATCTTGGATCTCATACTTCAGTCCATTCTGAAAGTAATGACACATAAACTGTTCATCAACTTCTTCCCAGAAGAATCTGAAATGTCTCGACAACGACTCAAACTTAGCTGCGTATTCTCCCACTATCATATTCCCCTGGTACAATTTCAGAAAATCATCACCCAACCTGGTCCTAGTGATCATCGGGAAGTACTTGTCCAAAAACTTCTTCTTGAACGACTCTCAGTTCACTTCCTCTTGAGCTGACCCCATCAGTAATCTTGTACTTCTCCACCAATACTCTGCATCACCTATCAGCAGGTACGTGGCATAATTGACTTTCACCGCTGCCTGACAGTTAATCATCTCGAAGATTTTATCCATCTCTTGGATCCACTGGTCCGCTCTTTCTAGACCCTCATCACCCTTGAACTTGGGAGGATTATGGCGACAAAAATCCTCTAGTCCTCTAGATTCAGCAGCGCGAATCTCTCTTTCTCCCTTCTCCAGATCGCGTTGAGTCTTGGTAGCCGTCTGTGCAGCAACAGACGCAGCCATGTTGTTCATTGCTTCAGCCATCCTATCTTCCCAGCTGACATTGGCTCTTGCGATGTTGTCTCTTCGTGGAGGCATTGTTTCCTACAAAACCATCATCACTTCAGTCACACCACAACTTACACAAGACTTGACACTTTAACTACTTGCTCCTATGCATGATCAGCTAATGACTCAAAACAGATACTTAAATCAGAGCTTTATCCCAAAAATTTAACCAAATGCTCTGATACCACAATTGTAACACCCCGAGTTTAAAACACAGCGCGGGTGCATTTTTTTTTTCTTTTTTTATCAATAATAAAATAATTTTCTAGATTTAATTAAAATAAAGTTTTTCGTAAAATAGTACGCCGTGGATTAATCGATGAACGTAACAAAATAAATTCATCGTAATCTCAATAAATACTTAATTCTGGAAATTTAACAATAAACAATAAAATATTTTTGAAAGATAATAATGTCATAGCATTCCCAAAAGACAATATCAGAGTGCGGAATAAGTAATACAAACATTTTCAAAATAAACAAAATACATTTCCAGCACAAATCCTAATACATCAAGTCTAACTGATCATGCGCTAAAGCTACAGTAGCACGGATTTCCTCCGCATCCCAAGCAAGTCTTCTCCGAATCTGCCGCTCGCCTCGACGTGACCTCCTCCTCCTCATCATCATACAGAGAGGGGTCGGTCTCCTCAGAAGTCAGATCAATACATAGTCTCGGTCACTTCGGCGGAGCCGGAATCTCATAACAATCTTCGGAGATCCTAGACGGACCCGGAGTCTCAGCTGCTACTGGCTTCGGCTCATCATTCTTCCCTTCTGCCTCGGACTCATGTACAACTCCTCCGATCACTGGGTTGGGAGTCACCACTCCTACGGTCGCCTCCGTCTCAACCTCTCTAACTGTCTCCTCAGCATCATCGAAAATTCCGTACGCCTCCAATACCAGACGGGAAGGCACAGGAAAGTCTATACTCGCATGAGTGCGCTCCACGAAATCCTCCATGCCGTCAATCCTGCTCGTCCTCTCCAACCATCCCGTGTAAGTCGCCCTGCTTGAGATGGGGTCAAATACCCAAGCAGTGCGCGAATAGCGATCAAGGAAGTCTAACGACGTTTCCGTCGTTCAGGTACCCATGGGTGGCATGGGTTTGGGGGGCATCTAAGGGAAAAGCCCAATTTCCACAATATAATAGCAAGGGTCACCGACCGAAATTAACAAATAATCACATAGCATATATTTCACACCAACAATATATCCATGGTATAACATATGACGATGAGGAAAATAATAATACTCATTTGAAATTTAATGACATATATGCCTTTTCAAAAACAGAAGCCAATTATTATGAATTATGTGGAAAGTACAAACAACAACTCAGCAAATCACAATCATTAAATCAGAAATTCAGATTCTGAACAGTACTCACACACATTCAATTTCCACTCATTCATCATATAATCAAACGTGACCCACTGGTCAATCCCTCAATGCAATATGTATATGCTTATGTATACAATTTTCTTGGAATCACCAAGGTGAAGTCGCTCAACAGACCAGCACAATTTAAATATGTATGACTTTAACGGCCCTTAAGACCAGGGTGCAATCGCTCAATAGAACAGTACTTAGTGCAGTCGATCAACAGACCAGCACTCGTGCAATCGCTCAACAGATCAGCACGTGGTTGCGTATTACTCTGTGGCCCATCGCGGGTACCACTTGACTATATAATGCATGAATATGCAGTGTTTCACTTCTCTGGAAACAGTATGCAAAATCAGAAAATTTATGCCCTTCCATCATATTTAAAATATCTCAGCACAATCAGGATTATCATCATCACAAACATGACTAAACAGCCAAGTATTCATTAACATTTTGAAATGTTTTCCCAAACTCTTAAAATTCAAATACAGTGTTTAAAACTGGGATTTTTTGGAATTTTACGAATCTGTATTCAAATACAGCTCCTCTATATTCGAATACAGAAGCCAAAAACAGTGCAGAATTACACTCTGTATTCGAATACAGCCCTCTGGTATTCGAATACAGAGGCAGTCTCAGTGCACACAACAACATATTTCACTACATCAGTAAAGTCTCAAAAACTTCATCACCACAACTTCAAAATATCACCAAAAGTTCCATTTTAATTCACCACAACAATCCCAACATTCCCCAAACACTCAGGGTTTACAAAACACTCTTGAAAACATGGAATTTCTGAAAACTCGAATCTGTATTCGAATACAGACCCCTTGTATTCGAATACAGAAGCATGAAATTGCAATAGTTTCGAATACTAGTGAAAATCCTTCCTCTATATTCGAATACAGGGGCTCGTATTCGAGTACAAGTTTGAAAACATAAGTAAAACAGAAACTTGACAGGTTGTAGTCGAATATACACATGTTGTATTCGAATACACCTTCGAAAACCAATGAAATTTTCCAGAGATTTCAACCCTTTTCAAACTGTTTTCTTTTAAAAACAAACAACCAAACATTAAAACAGATTCAGCACTTTTTCGAGACTATACTTTCCTCATTAAAATCCTTTTCTTTTTAAATCATCAACATCATCAGAATCACTCAAAACAGAAACAGAATCATAATGATCAACATCAGAACATAAGAAACAGAATCAGAATGGTTAACAACAAATCATTCGGACTTTCAAACCATCAGAACATCACACAGCATTTTAGCTTTCTCAATATCAGAATAACATGCAAGCATTTCAGCTTTCACAACACATCAGAATAACATGCAAGCATCACAGAGCAGCAAAACATCAACAGAATGCATTTTTGCATTTCAAAACCATTTTCAAAACAGTTTTTTTAACATGCATTTTAATCATTTTAAAATAACATATAAGACATTTTTCTACTTTTCAACATAAACAAAACAGCATTAATGCATTCAACCAACAACAACCATCACATATCAACAGAATGCATTTCCTTCATTTTTCAAAATGTCATTTCAAAAACAGTTTTTCTTCAAAAACAGAAATGAAACAACATGCATTTACAGCCCTAATGCAACTAGAAAGTGGAAGGTGCCCTTACCCTTGTTGCGTGTTCTGCTATTCTCCTCGTTCCTGCAGTCGTTTTCGTTTTCGCGCCAAAAACTGGTGAAACTGCAGCTTGCGTTTGCTGCTATGAAACTGGGTTCTTTAGCTTCGTAATGGTAAGGGGAATAACTTTTGTACAGGGGTTTTGGTGTTTCAGTGTTTGGATGTTCAAGTAATGGCACTTTGAAGAGTTCCCTCTTTTTTTCTTTGTAGTCGTGACTGGAAATGGGGAAGGCAGAAACAGCAAACAGAATGGGAGGAAAATGGGTACTGTTACATGCAGCACTATTACATGTAGTATGGGCAGTGAGGAAGGAGGGATGGTGTTCTGATTTCACCATCCTTCTCACTCCTATTTATAGGCTTTTGTGGTGCCACCTCACCCAAAAATAATGTTAAAATAATGCTGGATCCTTCAGCACTTAATTGACTTGCAATTAGCCACTAATCCTCAATTAACTGCCCGATTAATTTAATTACTCGTAATTAAATTAATTTAATGTTCATCCAATAATTTTTATTCATCCTCCAAAATAAATATTTATATATATATATATATATATATTTACTCAAAACATACATATATTAAATATTTTACAAAAATCTCCAAATACACTTGAAATTAATCCCATAATTTTAATTAAAATTTAAGGGTCTTACAATGGACGTGTTTGTATACCCGAAAATACCGAATTAAGGAGGACTATCTTGGATGAGGCCCACAAAAGCAAGCTGAGTATTCACCCTGGTACCACCAAAATGTATAAAGACCTTAAGCAGAAGTTTTGGTGGCCAGGAATGAAGAAACAAGTAGCAGAATATGTGGCTTCGTGTTTGACTTGTCAGAAAGCTAAGGTAGAACATCAAAAGCCAGGGGGACTATTAAGGCCATTAGACATACCAGTATGGAAATGGGATAGTATATCCATGGATTTTGTGGTAGCATTGCCTAAGATTCAATAGGAGTTTGACTCCATTTGGGTGATTATCGACAGGTTAACCAAATTTGCCCATTTCATACCCCTGAGGACTATTTATGATGTGACTAATCTTGCAGAGATATACATTGCAGAGATTGTCAGACTACATGGGGTACCTTCTAGCATTGTGTCAGATAGAGATCTGAAGTTCATTTCTCGTTTGTGGGGAGCATTACATGAGGAGTTGGGTACTAAGTTGAGATTGAGTTCGGCCTATCACCCTCAAACCGACGGACAAACAGAAAGAACTATTTAGACCTTGGAGGATTTACTAAGAGTGTGTGTGCATGATGAGCAAGGAAGTCGGGATAATATATTGCCTCTCATTGAGTTCACCTACAACAACAGCTATCATGCAAGCATTGGGATGGCACCGTACGAGGCTCTGTATGGGCGTAAGTGCCAAACCCCCTTGTGTTGGTATCAGGATGGTGAGAACTTAATTGTGGGGCCAGAATTGGTACAACAGACCACAGATAAGGTCCGTCTGGTCCAAGAAAGGATGAAGGCAGCACAAAGCAGACAAAAGAGTTATGCCGACCAACGGAGGAAACCGCTTGAGTTTCAAGAGTGTGAACATGTACTTTTGAGAGTGACGCCTACTACTGGAGTTGGTAGGGCACTGAAGTCTAAGAAGTTAACTCCTAAATTCATCGGCCCATAGCAAATCCTCTGACGTGTGGGTCTAGTAGCTTATCAAATTGCCTTGCCTCCGAGTTTGGCCAAACTGCATGATGTGTTCCACGTGTCACAGTTGAAGAAGTACATGGCTGATCCTTCCCATATTATCGTGCCAGATGATATCCAGTTGAAGGAGAACCTTTCTTTTGCAGTTCCACCATTGAGCATTGGAGACAGGACTACTAAGCACCTACAAGGTAAGGAGATCACATTGGTCAAGGTAATTTGGGACCAAACAACTGGAGATGCAACTTGGGAATTAGAGGAAAAATTGAGAGAGCTCTACCCTAACCTTTTCATGTTAGACTAGTTTCGAGGACGAAACTGTTTTTAAGGGGGTGAGTATTGTAACATCCTCTAAATTTATTATTTAAAATAATTAAGACTTATAAATATATATATTTCATTATTAATTTAGGTGTGATAATTATTTTTCTTGTTCGACTTATTGTAGTTGATAAAATTATTAGTAAGAATTATTTAATCAATGGAGAAGTTTTATATAATTATATATATATGTTTTTTTAGGACAAGAAGAATTTGAGCTAAGGGTTTGTGGCTAGGTGTGACCCAACCCGTAATAGAAATTTGGGCTTGGAGTTGGTGGCTTAGTTTTTGTATGATCAAGGTTAAGAAAAAAAAATAATAAATAAATAAAATAATATTTTCTCCCTTATTTTCTTTATTTGGGCCCAACACTATCTACCCAATAATCTCCACTTTAAATTTTCCCGAAAGTCCACAAAATTTCGATACTAAGTAATAGTAAGCAGAAAAGAATACCGAAACCCTAGCCGACATCTTCTTCACACCTCATCTCCTTCGTGCAGCAAACTTTTCGTGTGAACAACTTCGTGGGGGCTTAGAGCTTCATACTAGGAAGAAAAGCGGCCAAGGTAAGGGCTTTTCCCCGCACAAATTATAGTTAGACCGTTAGTTGGATACATGAAAATTATAATTGTAATTGCTTCTTTTTGAATGAAATAAATGTAGACTAATAAAATAAAATAATGAAATATGAAATCTTTTACATTGAGTTGATATGTAATGTATGTCTTTTCAAGAAGTAAAAATGTGAATTTGTATCTTTTACATGATAAAGTTTTAATTTTTATGATGAGTATGAAGCAAAATATGATTATTTCTTTTTATGTTATATATATATGACAAGATTTTGGTTCGATGATGTATATGAGTTGGAGTTGAAGTTTCTTGTTATATATAAAGTTTTAATCTTTATGGTGTAAATGAAGTCAAGTCTCGATTTTTATGCGTACGTTGTGAAAATTATTATTTGATGATTATTTGTCTATGAATATATGATTCTCATGATAAGGATGTGTGATATGTGATCTTTGTGATATGTGAATACGACGATGGGTTTAAAAAAATAAGATTTTTTTGCTGAAAGTATATGACATGATTCTTAGTGGGCTGTGTGCGAGTATAGTTTTGTTAATATATGGTCATGTCATGGCATATGCATCTTTGTGGGAGTTGCCTTAGTGGCAGGTTTATATCCGGATCATATAGTTTTAAGAGCATGCATTATACATATATTTTTTATACGATTTGCCGTTTGCGCATTTTTTTCTTTTAAATTAGAAGTTTTTACCTTTATATGTTTTTGGGTTATTCTTCTATATGTTTAGCTTTGGTTTAATGTGGATGATGGAAAAAATTGACCCTTACAACAACATTTTAGGTACTAATGAGTTCGAGGAGATTCAAGAGTAATTGATGAGTATTAACGTGCGGCGAACGTGGGGTAAAAATGGGGTTTTCAAGACAATTTTGTAATAATAAGTATTGCCGCAACATTTCTATGTTTATTTATTTTTTTTAATTTTTGTCACTAAACTTTTAAATGCATTCGAATTCTATAAATACGGAAGTGGGTTTTTGCTTCCGTTAGGAATAATTGATTTTTCCTTTATTTTAGCTTGAATAAACCTTTTTTTTATAATATTAAATAAATGTGATTGTTACTAATTATTTAAAAGCATAAATGTGATTGTTACTAATTATTTAAAAGCATAAATGTGATTGTTACTAATTATTTAAAAGTATAAATGTAGATATTCTTACCAAAAAAAAAATTATCGTAAATTTTTCTAAAAGTATTTTTTTTAGTAACGTTTTGGACCAAAAATCTGGGGTGTTACACTTTGTGTCATGTGTACTACTTTAATGTATATAAATATACAATTTTATTTTTTTGGTAATGTTTGAGAAAATAATAAAAATAAATTGAAACTATTTTGGAAGTGTTAATGTATTGGAAAGTTTTCTATCTATCGATATATATAGTTAAATTTTCTTTCAAAATATAAGTTGAAAATAATAATTTTTATAGTGCTTAATTATTTAGAAATGTGCCACTAATGGTTGAAGTACGAGTGAAATTTTAGAAATCTTATATATTTAAACAATCACGTGATTTATTATATTTTTATTGTATTTAGAAATGTGATTCATTTTAGTTGTTCTTATTTAGACGTGATTTATTAAAAAGTGATTTAAGGAAAAGTTTTGAATTCTCAATGATTTTTTTGGTAGGCGCTAAATGGTTAGTGATACTTTTATAATAATTTCAGTTTAGAAATCAATTTTTAGAATAATGTGTACCCTTGAAAGTGTTTTATGCACTACCTGATTCAATTTGGTTTGGTAACGCGTTGTATTTTCTAGTAAATAATTATTCATCTTATCTGTTATGTGGAAAATCTCTGCTTTAGTTTGTTGTAAATTTTAAGTGATGATGATTAATTCAAAAGAAAATTTAATCGTGATCAATTTGGAGCACTTAGAATTCTATGAGAATATGTTACATGTTTAGAATCATCGTATGAGTTATGACATGGACGTAAAATCTTGGTGCTAATTTTTGGATTAGTATGTGAATGTGTATATGATTATGTAAATATGAAATTGTTTTTTTTTTAAGTGTGATCAATGCATTTGAGCACATGCTTCCAGCTCTGTAGTTTGACATTTTAAAAGCTCTTTATAGTATAGATTAGTTTTTTTTATCATGTTTCTAAATTTTGGGTCGTAATTAAATTTATTATTTGCATATTGATCCGTACTCGCTTTGTAGGCCATAACTTTAGCTCTAGATATTGGATTGACACATGCAAGCAGGCGTTAGAAAGATAAAAATCAGAGTTACAACTTTTATGATGGAACAAAAGCCCAAATTCAAACTTTACTATGTCTTAACTGCAGATTACGTGATCTGAGCTTTTTATAATAATTTTTAGTAGTGGGCCGCTTGTTTTAAAGCCTAAAACGAGTACCTTATATTTTTAGTTTCTTTTTTTAGCAAGGGAAATCTATTTTTCGGACTCATATAGAAAATAGAGAGTTTTTCTTATTTTCATGGAAGACTAAATTTCTCAGATTAATCCACTGTTTCAGAGTTTCATCAAGACCTTGAGGTTTATTTTATAATGTTAATTTCACGTTGATGCTTAATCCAGTTAATGAAATAGAATTCACACAGGGTTGATTACGCTTGTTTGATCAATTTTATAGTCAAATAGGAAAAGAGTCACAATTTGGAAATTAAATTCGTTGATAGAATCTGTGATAGGTTTGAAACTCTAGAATTAGTGGATTAATTGTTTTCTTAATTTTCCTGAACCTAAATTCGAAACCCTCCTTTTTAATTTTATTGATTCTAAATTCGGTTAATATAATCATAAGTTCTTGCGAAATTACACGAGTTATTACCCTTATGCTACGTTTTATTACTTTTATTTAACCCGTATGTGACAGTGGATCAAAGTGTCTTAATTGTTTGGAATTAGTATATAGAGTTTAGAGTAATGGAGAACATCTAAAAGTGAAATAGTTCTATAATTCTTCAATCGGATTATTGATTATATATTGATGTAAGTGTCATTGTTACTACTTGTAAGTTACAAAAAATTATTGTGGATACACAATTAAGAGAGTTTTAACTTGAAGTAAGAAGTAAATGTTGTGGCGCCGCTTTCGTACTTTTGAATCATGTTAAATAGTCTTTTAATTACTTGTGTTTGAGTTTGAATGACTACTATTATGGTTACCTTAAGTAATTGATTCTATGAGTAGAAGGGACTAGCTACCCAATGACTCATCGTCGATAAAAGAGGCGACAATAAATCATTATTATTAATTGAAAAACTTGTTGATGAAATAGTGGTGATTCTAATTTGTGCTTGAGATGAAGGTCTTAATGGAGTATCATAGGTCAACAAGTGGTAAAAATAGATATTATGAATTTTTGAAGTGAGAATTATTTTGTCAATAGGTAAAGCCTGACAAGCCTAGTGATTTCGGGGAAGTACAACTAAATGAGCCGTGGCGGTCTCCTGTTGAGCCTTAAGGCAAGATTTTTAGACCTTGGAGGTATTTCGGTGGAGAATCCCTAGGTGACATGGAGGTAGCACTTCAAATGTTGGGAGCTACCATGCAACACACATTTACCTCGACTATCGTGTATATGTGTCTCGGGTTGAGTTGAGGAGTTCTACGAGGACATGGCCAATTGGAAATGTTTGTCCACTCGGGTGGTGGTATAATATCAAGCATTCTAACCAAGTACTCCAGAGTTAGAATGATATCAAATTGTGAAGTAGAGTCTAAGCTCATGCATAGCAATGCATTTTTTTGTGACTTTTTTTGTTTTGATTAATATGTATCGTGTGAAGTAATAATTTCTTAGATTATTTAATGTTATAGTGAAATGTATTGATTTTCCTTGAGTGATTTTGAGTTTATGATGTGATGTTTTTCCTTGAAGAATTTTTGTGTAATAATACGGTTTATTTATGATTAATTGCATGTTCTTCTTACTTATGTTATACTATCAACATGATTTCGAAATTCACCTCCTTCGTTGTTTGTGTTTGACTGGCTTTGTAACACCCCGAATTTAAAACACAGCGCAAGTGTATTTTTTTTTAAATAAATAAAAGGGAATTTTCAAAATTATTAATTCAAAAGAATTAAAATAAAATTAAAATTAAGTCATTTCATAAAATAATACGTCGTAATTTCAAATGACGAACGTAATTAAATAATTACATCACCACTTTAACCGAGTAAATTAGTTCAGAGAAATTGATCATCAAAATATATTAAAATAAAAATACAACCAAAAGTTGTATCCTGGACCCACCAAAATATTATCCGAGTGCGGAAAAATATACAGTGATCCCAAAAAATGAAATACAGCCCTCAACACTAGGCCCTATACAAAAGTCTAGTCTGATCATGCACTAAAGCTACAGTAGCACGGTTTCCACCGCATCTTCTACAAGTCTCGTCTTCACTTCAGCTGTCGGTCTCTCTGCGTCGTCCATAAATTACTCCATATGTAATGATCAAGGAAAACTAACGACGTCTTCGTCGTTAGTGTAACCGACAGTGGGACGGGTTTGGGTATCATCTGAGGGCAAAGCCCAATTTTCCACAATAATAGTAAAGGGTCACCGACCGAAATTAACAATTACCACAAAGCACTTATTTATGATAAAACAGATACACTCATGGCATATTATATAACAATGATGATAAATAAGGATGCTCGTTTTTTTTTTTTAAAATACATGACATTTGTACCTTTTCAAAACAGCAACCAAATTAATATAAAAATCATGTTGTAAGTACAAATATGAATTCAACATTCACAACAATTCATTAGAAATTCAGATCTCATAAGGTACTTACACACATCAATTCCCACTCATCAACTCAGATTAAAATATGACGCATAGTCAACCACCCCATGCAATATGTATATGCCAATGAACACAACTTCTTGGAATAACCAAGGTGCAATCGCTCACAGACCAGCACACGTGCAGTCTCTCCCGGACCAGCACGATTTATATATGATAGGCTCTAACAGGCCAACATGACCATGGTGCAGTTTCTCACGGACCAACACACGTGCAGTCGCTCACAGACCAGCACATTTTACGTATACTAAGGTGCAGTCGCTCACAGACCAGCACGTTTTACGTATGTTAGCCTCTCACAGGCCAGAACATACAGAAGTTAAATCCTCGCACGGACAAAATGGACCACCACGAACACGCGGCCATTCCGTCGCCCATCACGGTGGTTACTACTTAACTTCGCGGACCATCACGGTTACCACACTAACTCTGTGGCCCATCGCGGTCACCACCTGATTATGCAATGCATGGACATGCTATGTTTTCTCTTCACTGAAAACAGTATGCAGATACCAACTGAAAATCCAGCCACACCATCACCTCCTCAAACCATCTCAACCCATCTCAACAATTTCATTATCATCACATCAACAAAGAATTCAAGAATCTCATCATTACCACCTCAAACCTTCTCAAAAACTCTATTTTACATCATCACAAGCTTTCCCAACATTTCCCCAACTCTTTAAGTTCATAAACAAATTTTAAAACTGGAATTTTTGAAAAGAAACTAATCTATATTCGAATACAGCTTCCTTGTATTCGAATACAGAAGCTAAAACAGTGAAAAATCAGTATTTATCACACATCAACAAAGAATCTCAAGAACTTCACCACCACTACCTCAAACCATCTCAAAAACTCCACTTTAATTTATCATAAGCCTTCCCAATGTTTCCCCAACTCTTTAAATTCATAAACCAATGTTTAAAAACTGGAATTTCTGAAAAAACTAATCTGTATTCGAATACAGAAGCTAAAAACAGTGAAAAATCAGCATTCTGTATTCGAATACGAGGGTGTCGTAGTCGAATACAGGTGCAAATACAGTGGCAGAAATTGAAATCCTGTATTCGAATACGACAAGGTCGTAGCCGAATACAGATGCTAAGTCAGAAGCAAAAATCACTCATTTGTATTCGAATACAGAGGGTCATATTTGAATACAAGTTCAAAAATTTGAATAAAGCAGAAGTTTTGGAGGCATGTATTCGAATACACCAATGTCGTATTCGAATACACCTTCGAATACAGTGATATTATCCAGAAACTTCAACATGTTTTCAAACTCTTTTCTTTGAAAAACTAACACAACACCAAACAATATCACCATTCTTTTGAAACCAAAGAAAACTCAGCACATTTCTCACCAACACAACAGCAACAGATTTTCCAGAAACACCTCCACCCATTTTAAAAATCCTTTTCTTTTAAAAACCACCATCAACACCAGAATGATTATATCACAACAGAAAACATAATCACCAACACCAGAATAACCTCAAAGTTTTCTTTAACCACCAAAACAGAAGGTCAACCACATAATGAAAACGATTTTATTCACCACAGTAAAACCATATCAACATTCTCAGCTCAGCAACAAGACAACCCCAGTAAGAACCTTACCCTAAAAAATAACCACCAAAATAGAATAGCACAAACCAACTCATGCATTTGGATCATCCCCAAAACAACATGCAAAGCATTTTCTAGTATTCCCACACAAACAAAACAACATTGATGTATTCAGCCTAAACAGCAATCACAGATCATCAAAACATCAACAACATGCATTTTAGTCATTCATAACAGCATGCACAACAATTTTGTTTTCAAACCAGAAACATCAATATAATCACATATCAACATGCATTTACAGCCATAAAATGCAGTCTAAAAAGTTGGAAGGTGCCCCTTACCTCTGTTACGTTTTCTGCTCTTGTTCACTTTATCGAGACAAAAGTCGGCAAAATTCCCATTCGCGTTCGCCGCTACAAAAGTTAGTTCCCTAGCTCCGTAACAATGAGAGGAACAACTTTTGTTCTTGCTGGTTCGGCGCTTGGATTTCCAAGTAATTTGACTTTTGAGCAACTCTTTGGTTACCACTAACACAGAAAACAGAAAGAGAAAGAAGGGTTCTGTCGCATGCGGTAAGGAATGAGGGAAAATGTTTCTGCCTTTGTTCTTGCTACTCACTCATATATATAGGCATATATGTGCCACCTCACCCAACACATTAATATTATAATATTTATTAACCATCAAGTACTTAACCACTCTCGTTGAAATTAACAGATAACATCTTAATTAACTGCCAAGAATTTAATTACTCGTAATTAATTTAATTTATCCTTCATCCAATAATTTTAATTCAACCTCTAAAATAAATATTTATATATATATATATATATATATATATATATTTACATAAACTTGTTGAAGAGATAAAATAGA
Organism: Cicer cuneatum; assembly: GCA_037974295.1. Classification (NCBI taxonomy): domain Eukaryota; kingdom Viridiplantae; phylum Streptophyta; class Magnoliopsida; order Fabales; family Fabaceae; genus Cicer; species Cicer cuneatum. Next base: position 43,790,855 of record JBBPBO010000005.1, on the reverse strand, counting down.
ACCAAGATATATTTTTTTTATCAGAGGTTGAATCGATCATCAGAAGAAGAATTAGGCCAAAAATTAGGATGAATTCCGGGAAAATAAAACTTCCATCGAAGAGAAGCTCGCACTAACCCGTCAATTTGAGATCCAATTTTGGATTTACCTATGTTTGGTAAAAAGAATATTTTACAAATATTCCCAAAATACACTTACTATTAAATCCATAATTTAATTTTAAATTTAAGGGTCTTACAGGCTTGGCACTGCGTTTGCGAAATCAAAATTATTATAAGTTAATGAGTCTTGAAGTTCAAGTTTGGAAGAAGTCCGGATCTGATAGGGATACCGGGAATCAGAGTCATAAGTTGTATTTTTATTTATGTAATTAAAAATGACTTTTTGTCTGAAAACCTTATAAGTACTAGTAAGTTTTTGTAATTAAATTAAGAAATTATAGTTAAATCATGTTTATGGAGATTGCCCTGTTTTATAGTAGGGAAAAAGTTTAAAGTGTTCCTTTTGAATTTTGAGAAATGTGATACCCTAAATAACATATAAAAGTTTCTTTTTCCTCAAAAATAGATTTTATTTATCCGCTGCAAAGTTTTATAAAAAAAAATGGTATAAGTTATTATATATTATTTTTGAGTTTAGGATGTCACATGCACTCTCTGAACTAAGAAAAAAAGAAGAAGAAAAAAACTCTCCCTTTTCTCTTATTTCTTACTAGTGTTAGTAAACAAACACTTTGGAAAAAATCTCCTTCCTTCAAATCAATTCATCTTTTCATCAAGCTTTGTGAATAAGATATTCTTATCTCATTCTCGTCTTTCTATCGATGTTTGTTTTGTGATGAAAAAAATTCATTTTTTCTCCCTTTTCTCCAACAAGACCGTGTGTCCCTTAGTGTTTAAAAGAATTTTTTTTCATTTTTCTTTCACAAATTATGTAGATGGATGTCTTACTATTTATAGATCTCGAAGAAAAATTTGATTTTGAACATTTTAAGTTTCTTTCAATAAAATGATTGATGTTAAAATGTTGTTTGTCGTTTGTTAATTATGTAAATCTAGTTGTTGTAGTAATGAATCTAAAAGAAAAATTTGTTTTAGAACATTTTGAAGTTTTACAAAAAAAATGGTTTTATACCAGAATGTTTTTTCTTCACAAAAATGGTAGATCCATGACGTGTGATAGTAGATCTACAAGAAAAATCAAATTTGGAACACTTTAGATTTTTTCTCAAAAAATGGGTTTATGTTAGTCAATTTGATCGTTAAGTTTTTGTTATTTTTATTGTTGAAAATGTTCTAAAATATATATTTAGAACTAAGGACGAAAGAAATTTTTTAAAAGAAAATTTTCCCCTTCCTAACTCTAAATGACCGAACCTAAACCTAATAGCTAGGGTTTGGGATTTCAAAAAATTTACTTTTGAAGTTGATTTTATTACATTTGATCTTTTGACATTTTGGAAAAATTTGAGTTAAAGGAAAAATCCCTCTTTGGGTCAAAATGTTGAATTTGGGGGAAATTGGATAAGTTTGGAAATCACAAATTGACTGTTGATTATTCAATCTAAGATGAATGTGTGAGTATGCCCAAGTGAGAAATGAGAAAAAAATTGAACTAGCTCAAGTGTGTTTATGTCCAAAGCACACTCAGGTTAGGGTTTTGGAAAAATTCAAATAGGTCCCTTGATCATGATGGAAAAACCCTATAAATTGGAGTTTTGGTGAAATCCTCTTGCACACATGGGAGATCGTTTTGGTGATGAGGCAATAGATGTAATTGGAATGGATAATGATAGAGCTAAAGGGATCATAGAGTATGTTGTCTTTGATCCTCATACCCTTGATTCAAGCATCTTGAGGTTTGACAGTGAAAGGGCACAAATTGATATCAAACCAATGATGTTTAACATGCTACAAGAAATTGGTCAATTTGGAGGGACTGCAATTGAAGACCACCACTTGCATGTTAAGCAAATTGTGGAGGTTACAAGCAACTTCAAAATAACGTTCCTGATGATTGTTTCAGATTAAGGTGGTTTCCTTATTAACTCAAGGACAAAGTTAAGGCATGGTTGAATTCTCTAGAACCTAATCCTATGATTACATGGCAAGAGATGGCAGAAAATTTTCAGCTGAAGTATTTCCCTCTTATTCTCAATGCTAAGAATAAGAATGACATAACCTCTTTTAGGAAAATTGAAGATGAAACTTTATTTGAGGCTTGGGAAAGGACTAAGGATTTTATTAGGAAGTGTCCTTGTCATGGGGTGCCAGTTTGCATCCAAATGAAAACCTTTTACAATGGCTTGGTACCCTAAACAAGGCTAATGCTTGATGCCTCGTCAGGGGGATATTTATTGAAAGTCTTATGAAGAATGTGTGAAACTCGTTGAAACTATAGAAGCCAATAACAACCAATGGCTTGCTAGTAAAGTCAACGCAACCAAGAAGGTAGCTGGATTTCATGAGGTAAGTGACAACACCACTTTGGAAGCTCATATGACAACATTAACTAACTTACTGAAGAACATTGTGACAACACCTGCAGATCCAGTAGTAGTGGTACCTACTACTACAAATGTTGTGGCATGTGTATATTATAAGGGCAAGTATATGTATGATAAATGCCTTGATAACCCCATTTCTGTGAATTATGTGGTAAATAAACATGATCCTTAATCAGGCACTTACAATCTTGGGTGGAAAAACCATCTTAATTTCTCATGGAGTAATCATGGGACTGCTCAACAAACAAAATATACTCAACCGCTTCCACCATTACCCAACTCAAGCCTCAAAAGAACCATCATTGGAAGAGTTGTTGAAAGGCTTTCTAATGAAGACTGATTCTTATATGGTATAAATTGGAACTCACATGGACAAAACAGAAGCTCATATTCAATAATAAGAGGTGGCCATCAGGAATTTAGAAACTCAATTGGGAAACTTGCTATAGTTTTGAATAAAAGGACTAGTGGTTCTTTACCTAGTAATACAAAGAGTTCAACTTCTGAATCAACAAAGGTTAAGGAACAGGTCAAAGCAATTGGTCTAAGGTGTGGGAAACAAATTTATAGTGCTGAGAAAAAAAGGGAAGCTATTTTGAAGAATAATGAGAGGATTCAAAGCAATGGAGGTGACACTGAGCTAGAAAGTGAAAAACTTATTTTCAGAAAAAAAGAAGTGCATAGTCAAAAGGATGCTACAGAACCTGATAGCATTCCTAAAATTGTACCTGAAGTTCCACCACCTTCATTCCCTTAAAGGATCGGGAAGGCTGCAATGGAGAAATAGTATAATAAAATTCTTGATGTTTTGAAGCAGCTCAACATTAGCATCCCTTTAATAGAAGCTTTATCAGATATGCCAAATTATGCAAAGTTTCTTAAGGATATCATTACCAAGAGAACGAAAATTGCGGAGTTTGAAACTGTAGCATTAACCAAGGAGTGTAGTCTGATGTTGCCACAAAACCATCCTGCTAAGATGCAAGACCCTGACGATTTCACTATTCTATGCTCCATAGGTGGAATCTATTGTCGAAAAGAACTATGTGACTTGGGAGCAAGCATCAGTTTGATTCCTAATTCCTTTTTCAAACAACTAGGAATAGGTGAAGCTAGGCTTACTACTATTAACTTGCAGCTTGTAGACAAGTCCATTTGTCATCCTGGAGGAAGGATTGATGATGTGTTAGTAAGTGTTGATATGTTTGTATTTCATGCAAACATTATCATCCTTGATTTTGAAGTTGATGAAGAAATTCCAATAATTCTAGAAAGACCTTTCCTTGCTACATGAAGTACCTTTTAGTTGATGTTCAAAAAGGTGAATTGACCATGATAGTGAATGACCAACAAATCACACGCTATAATCTGGTAATTTTATCCATACTTGATTTAATGAGTAATTTAAATTATAAATATTATGTTTCATTATTTTATTTGTTTTTTACAAATAATAGTATTATAGTCTAAGGATTTTCAACAAAAAAGATTTCAAGTGTTTTTACGCGTTGGTAATTAATGTAATATTTTTCTGTGTATTTGACTAATATTAAGTGTGGACAAAGTTATATTTAATTTTTTCTATTTCTTAATTTAATTATTTATTTTAAAAATAATTATCTTTAGATATTAGTAATATTGTGATTGATTTCTTTTGTTTTTATATACTTGTTATGGCACTGCGATTATAT
>JBBPBO010000005.1:43758785-43786394 GCA_037974295.1 Cicer cuneatum | reverse complement strand
TATATATATATATATATATATATATATATATATATATATATATATATATATATATATATATATATATATATATTGTTATATATTGTTATATATTGTGATTTAGTTATTAATGTAAATTGCTGATGTTATATTTATTTTATTATTTTAACTATTCACAAAAAATGGAATTATTTTAATGTGAGTATTTAAAAAAATTATAATATTTTAATAATTGTGGCATTAATTTTGAACATGAGGGTTTTAATCATATATTCTTAAAAGGTTATTATTTTAATTTCTTTATTTTATATACTATTGAACTTGAAATATTATTAATATTTTGGAAACAAAATTGTAGAAAAAAAGTATGAAAAATGATATTGAGTAATTATTAGTCTTGTTTTGATAATAATAAAAAAAAAAAAAGAACCAATGGACTTAACCCATGTGCCTTTGTGTGAGAAGGGAATATAACCCCTAATAAAAAGAAAAGAACTTGTATTGTAGCAAAAAGAGAGAGGTGTGGAAAGAGATTTCGCTCGAGAGAATAAAAAGGGCAAAATCGATGATTGTTTGCCTTGTTGAGTTAGTTGTTTTAACATACTTTTTCGTTTATGAAAACCGCTATTTTGTACCGTTATTTTTTATCGTAAGTCTGTATTGAGTGAAACCAACGACAAAACAACCGTGTGAGCAATAGCTAAATTATCCATGGATTAGTTTTCTGACTTGGATAAGTTTCGTTGACCCAATTTCGAAATTGACCATTTTATAGTATGTTCTCATACTTTATTTTTGGCATTTATCCATAAACTGTCGAATTGGATTAATTGAAGGATGACGAGTCAAAAGAGCAGAGACTTTTCCCTTATGGACTCTGATTAGTTTGTGAAAGCGTCAAAATATGGTAAGGGGTGAGAGGAGACTTAAATTCATAAGTAGATTATAATGTGAGACGAATGAGAAAACTATATTTCCCAACAATTCATGTGGGCTTGTAACACCCCGAGTTTAAAACACAGCGCGAGTGTATTTTTTTTTTTTTAATAAATAAATAAAAGAATTTTCAGAATTAATTCAAAAAGAATTAAAATAAAATTTTCACTAATTCATTTCATAAAATAGTACGTCGTAAATTAATCGATGAACGTAATTAAATAATTTCATCATAATATCACTAGGTACTTATCTTTGGAAATTAATAATAAACATTAATACATTTCAAAAGAACAGTGTCATATTATCTCAAAATAGAACACCCGGCCTGTGGGCCACTAAACAGTATTAGAGTGCGGAAGAAAACAGCGGAAAAGTCATACATTAATTCCCAAAATAAATTACATCCACCGAAAATCAAGACCCTATACAAAAAGTCTAAACTAATCATGCACTAAAGCTACAGTAGCAGGGATTCCCTCTGCAGCCCAGGCAAGTCTCATCCGACTCCGCAACTCGCCTCGACGTAACGTCCTCCTCCTCATCATATAGGGAAGGATCTGTCTCCTCTGAGGTCAGATCAACATACAATCAGGGTTGCTTCAGTGGTGTCGGAATCTCAAAGCAGTCATCGGATGTCCTAGATGGACCCGGAACATCATCTGCTACTAGCGTCGGTCTTTGATTCTCCCCTTCCACCTCTGTATCATGTACAGCTCCTCCAGTCACCGGGTTAGGAGTCACCACATCTACTGTGGCCTCCGTCTCAACCCCTCTCGTCGGCTCCTCCGCGTCCTCAAAAATTTCGTGCGCCTCCAATACCAATCTGGAAGGCACAGGAAAGTCAATCTTCGCATAGGTGTGCTCCACATAGTCCACCACTCCGTTAGTCCTGCAGGTCCTCTTCAGTCTCCCCGTCTATGTTGCCCTGCTTGAGATGGGGTCGTATACCCAAACAGTAGGCAAGGAACGATCAATGAAATCGAGCGACGTTTCCGTCGTCTGGGGACCCACGGGTAATATGGGTTTGGGGGGCATCTGAGGGCAAAACCCAATTTCCACAATAATAGTAAAGGGTCACCGACCGAAATTAACAAATAACACATAGCATTTATATCACAGTAACAAATATATCCATGGCATATCATATAACAATGATGATAAATAAGGATGCTCATTTTGAAAATTTCATGACATGTATGCCTTTTCAAAACAGCAACCAATTAATATGGAAAACATGTTATAAGTACAACTAACACTTCAGCAATCGCAATCATTCATCAGAAATTCAGATTTTATAAGGTACTTCCACACATCAATTTCCAATCATCAACATATATCCAAATCGTGACCCACCGGTCAATCACCCTGATGCAATATGTATATTCTCATGTACTCAACTTCTTGGAATTACCAAGGTGCAGTCGCTCACAGACCAGCACAATTTAAATATGTTTGACTTTAACGGCCCTCAAGACCAGGGTGCAATCGCTCAACAGATCAGCACCAGTGCAGTCGTTCAACAGACCAGCACGTTTTACATATACCAAGGTACAGTCGCTCAATAGACCAGTACCAGTGCAGTCGCTCAACAGACCAGCACTTATGCAATCGCTCAACAGATCAGCATGTTTTTGCGTATTTCAGGGTACAGTCGCTCAACAGACCAGCACTCGTGTAATCACTAAACAGATCAGCATGTTTACGCATTACTCTGTGGCCCATCGCGGGTACCACCTGACTATGCAATGCATGAAAATGCAATGTTTTCTCTTCACTTAAAACAGTATGCAACATCAGTAAAATTCAGCCTTTCCATCATTACCCCAAAACATCTCAGCACAAATAATTTTATTATCATCACATCAATAATTAAACATTCAATCATCTCATCATGACCATTTCACATTTTCTCAAAACTCCATTCTTATTGTCATAGTCCTCCCAATGTTTCCCCAACTGTTAAAATTCATAAAACAGTGTTTAAAACTGAGATTTCTGGAAAACACGAATCTGTCTTCGAATACAGCTTCCCTGTATTCGAATACAGAAGTCAAAACAGTACAGAATCAACACTTTGTATTCGAATACAACTTCCTTGTATTCGAATACAGAAGTTGTCACAGTGCAAAAATCAGTATTTTTCACAACATTAGTAGAGATCTCAAAAGTTTCATCATTACCATTTCAAACCATCACCAAAACTCCATTTTAATTCATCACCAACCTTCCCAGTGCTCTTCAACACTTAAGGTTTGTAAAACAATGTTTAAAACATTGGTTTTCTGAAAAACACGAATCTGTATTCGAATACAGCTCCCTTGTATTCGAATACAGAAGCTAAAACTGCAATTTCAACACTCTGTATTCGAATACAGCATACTTGTATTTGAATACTCTGTATTCGAATACAGCATACTTGTATTCGAATACAGAAGACAAAACAGTGTATATTCAGCATTTTCCCAATATCATTAAAGGTTTCAAGAACTTCATCATCTCCTCTTCAAAACTATTTCAAAAACTCCATTTTAAATCATTTCAAACCTTCCCAATGTTCCCCAACACTTAAAGTTCACATGATAGTGTCTGAAACTTGATTTTCTGGAAAAACACGAATCTGTATTCGAATACATCTCCCTTGTATTCGAATACAGAAGCAAAAATAGTGAAAATTAGCATCCTGTATTTGAATACGAGGGTGTTGTATTCGAATACAAATGCGAATACAGTGGTAAAATTTCAACTATGTATTCGAATACGACAGGGTCGTAGCCGAATACGGATGCTAAGTCAGGAGCAAAAATCCTTCATCTGTATTTGAATACAGAGGCCCGTATTCGAATACAAGTTCGAAAATTTGAGTAAAACAGAAGCTTGGCAGGCTGTATTCGAATACACTCATGCTGTATTCGAATACACTTTCGAATTCAGTGAAATTTTCCTGAGACTTCAACACATTTTCAAACTTTTTCCTTTGAAAAACCAACACAAACCCAAAACAGTTCACCACTCTTTTGAACCACAAAACTCAGGCATTTTTCATCAATAACAGATTGTCCAGAAAAGCACTTTCATCATTTTAAATCCTTTTCTTTTGAAAACATCAGCAACACCAGAATCACCCAAAACAGAATGTAAACCCCGTCAAAACAGGCATTTTCAAACGTTTACATTTGGATCATTTCTCAGAACACATGCAGAGTATTTTCCAGTATTCTTACCCAACCAAAACAACATACAAAGAATTTTCCAGCTTTCTCACACAACAGAACAACACTGATGTATTCAGCGAAAACAGCAAGCATCATATCACCAAAATACCAACAAAATGCATTTTCGCATTTTATAACAACATGCACAACAGTTTTATCAACCCATGTATTTCGATAATCCCCAAAATGACATGCAAAGCATTTTCAGCTTCCCCACACAAACAAAACAGCATTGACGTATCAGCCAAAACAGCAATCATCACAGATTATTTAAAACATTAAGAGAATGCATTTTTCATCCTTCAAAATGTCATGCAAAACAATTTTTCTTCAAAATAATAATGAAACATCATTAATGCCATAACAGTATGCATTTACAGCCCTAATGCAATCTAAAAAGTGGACGGTGCCCTTACCCCTGTTACGTTTATGCTCCCGTTCATGTTTCTGCGTCAAAAATCGGCAAAGTTTCCGTTTGCGTTTGCCGCTACCAAAGTGGATTCTCTAGCTCCGTAATGAGGAGAGGAACAACTTTTGTTCTTCGTACTTGGTGTTTCGGTGCTTGAATTTCCAATTAATCTCACTTTTGAGCAACTCTTTTTTTTTTTTTTTAACGAACAGAAATCAGAATGGGAAGGAAGGAATACGGTTACTGTTACATGCAGTATGGAGGATGAAGTGTTTTTCCATTTTTACTCTTCCCTCTCTCGTCCATATATAGGCACATCTATGTGCCACCTCATCAAAAATAATATTACAATATTGCTGAACTCTCCAGCACTTAACCGGTTCCGTCGCAATTAGCAGATAATCCCTTAATTAACTGCCTGATAATTTAATTACTCGTAATTACATTAATTTACTCTTCATCCAATAATTTTAATTCATCTTCCAAAAATAAATATTTATATATATATATATATTCACACAAGACATACATATATTAAATATTTTACAAATATCCCCAAAATACACTTAATATTAAATCCATAATTTAACTTTTAAATTTAAGAGTCTTACAGGGCTCACTACACACGACGGTAGCCCTATTTAGTAATAATTGAATTAGTATAACATATTCGGGCTTGTAGGATTAAAATATTGAATAGAAATTTTTATAAGGTATTGTGTGATTTAAATTCTGCAAATGTGTTATATATGTGAAGAAAGTTTAAGTTCTTATGTTGTATGTGTTAAAATTTGAATTTTTATGATATATAAAAAAATTTAAATTTTTATGCGGTATGTGATAAGGATTAAATTTTTATGATGTATGTGTGAATATATACCTTGACAGGAATCATTTGTTTTGGAGATTGACATAAGTGGTCATAGAAGGACAAAGTTGCAAAAAGCAGAAAAGGAGATCAAAGTTTCAAGTCTAGAACTATGGAATTTTTTGTTATTTGTATTGTGTTTTTAAGAAATTATGTAAGTGGAAAAGTAAAGCTCTTTAAAATAAAATAAATCTCACACTCACAATGGTTTTTTATTTAAATTTGATTTTGCATGAAAATCTTTAAAACACACAATAATTGATTGCATTATCAATTATGTTTTTAAATGTGCTTGAGCATACGTTTCTTATGGCCAATAAAAAAAAATTGCTCGTGGATACTTGATTAGGATGCTGTTTGCATTCTGAAGCATATCATGCTTTTCTCCATAATCGGTTAATTTGTTGGGTTTGATATAAAGTTTTCAAGGGAGGCGATGTCTCTTGTTTTGAGGCAGGAGGTGATATTCCATTATTTTGTGTGAAGGGTGTTGTTTTTTTTTATTGTAAAGGTTACCTATTTATCCTATTTTAAAAGTTGTGTTTTAATAGTGTTGTTGTTTATAAAATTGGACGTAGTAAGCCTTAGGTTGATAGTGGTTGAACTAATATAAATCTCATGTGTGCCTTTTCTTAGGTTTGGAGTCACTTGTTCCAAAAGTAGCATCAGAGACTAACTCTTGTGTAAAGACTTATCGTCTCAAGAGCCAAGATAATTTCTAACAATTATTCCTTTGATCGACCCCCACCTTCCAGTGGTGATGGGTATGGTTATTGGGAAGAGATAATGAAAATTTATACTAACTTTGTTGCTTACAATATTTTGCTTTCTGTTAAAAAAGGTCCATTTGTTCCCATTCATCTTATCGATGGTGTAGCGACGAACAAACCTAGAGACCTTTGGACCAAAGATGAAAAAGAAAAGGTTCAATACAATTTGAGGCAAATAACATTATAACCACTACCTTGAGCATGAATGAGTTCTTTCAAATTTCACATTGTAGAATCGCAAAGGAAATGCGGGACACCCTTCAAGTGACCTATGAAGGTACTACGAGGTCCAAAGGGCTAGGATGAACATATTAACTCACAATTATGAGCTATTTTTGATGAAATCGAAAGAAATCATCCAAGATATGCACACATGATTCATCCATATAGTAAACTATCTCATAACTCTGGGGAAATTCTTTGAAAATGAAGATTTAAGTAATATAGTTCTTAGATGTTTGAATTGTAGTTGGCAATCCAATGTGACTGTTATTTCTAAATCTAAAGATTTATCTTCTATGGATTTGGCTACTTTGTTTGGCAAATTGCAGGAACATGAGCTTGAACTAAATCGAATCATTGAGAGTGAGGAAGGTGAAAAGAAAAAGAAAGGGCTTGCCTTGAAAGCAAAGACCATAGAAAGTGACTCGGAAGATTGTGATAGTCTTGATGAAAATAATGAAGATATGAGTCAAATGTGTGGTAGAAAGGGTCACATAAAATCCAACTGTCTTGTAATTCTTTTTGTTTATGACATAGCTTCCTTGCCATGTTTCTATATTTCCCCCTTTTTGATAATGCCAAAAAGAGGAGTATCATTTGCGCTTATTTCTTACATATATTTTTTTTTTTGATTATTTTTATTCTAACCGTTCATTAAGAAAATATCTCCTAGAGATGTTTGTCATCATAAAAAAAAAGGAGAATATGTGAATGTATGCCTTGATAGAAATAATTTGTTTTGATGATTGACAAAAGTGGTCATAGAAGGACAAGGATGCAAAAAGTGGAAAAGGATATCAAACTTTAAAGTCTCGAGCTATGGGTATTTTTGTTATTTGTATTCTGTGTTTTTAGAAAATTATATAAGTGGAAACAAAACTCTCTAAAATAAATAAATTACACACTCACAACAATTTTCATTTAAATTTGATTTTGCATGAAAATTTTTAAAACACTTAATAATTGATTGCATTATCAATTATGTTTTTAAATGTGCTTGAGCATATTTTCCTAATGGCCAATAAAAAAATATTACTTTTGGATAATTCAACCAAATCCCAAAGTTCGGAATCTTGAGAAATGAAAAAGCTTCTAAGTCTGTCTTTCTAGTACTCAAAACACTCTCCATCAAATAGAGGAGGTATGTTGATGTTTCCTCCTAAAGCTTCATCACCAAGGTTAGACATAATGGAATATTGGATCTTTATTCAAACAATGTAAGGTGCTTAAGCCTTGAGACTTAGCTCTCATACCAATTGAAGGTTGAAATAACACAAGAAATGAGAGGTTTGAATTGTGTTTTACTATATTAAAATTCTTGGATACACCTGTTTTATAAAAGTAAGTTGAATGTTTTGATAAAGAACAATTTTTCTTAAGGAAATAGAAGTATCTTTCGAAAATGGCAAACACAATTCAAATCCACCTATTTTTTGTGCTTTCCAGCACCTTTGTCTTACCTGTTTTCTTATCTTTGTTTTTTCCCTCTCTTTTAATTTCATTCATTTTAATTTAATTTCATCCTTATATGTATCAAAAATGTAAAATAAATTAATAAGTTTGAAATCCTTATAAAAAAAGTTATCATATTCACAGGGAGTTCCAAAATATTTATTTTTAAAACAGTTTTCTAATGAAGTTCGAAGGATCATTTGGAGTACAACATTCAAAGGGAGCATACTTTTAAACTTTATTTTGTGAAGGAAAATTGTTTATTACTTGTATAGTTGTTCCTCTTCATAGAAAACGGGGAGTTTGTTACTGCAAAAGTTGTTTTAGATACAATCCGCTTGGGGGATTATTTTTAAAGTTTTTCTAATGAAGTTCGAAGGATTATTTGGAGTACAACATTCAAAGGGAGCATACTGCAAAAGTCTTTATCTTATTTCCGAACAGTTTTTAATGTAATTAAATACCAAACCATTCTTTAAACTGGTAGTATGAACAATCTTTCAACTGTTCATATTACAGTTTGTGGGAAGGGGTGGCTTAGTTTAGTTTATGGAGTATTTTGAATAATGAATGTTGGAATAATTAGTTTATTATTGCTTGTTAGCATATGTTTTAATTTATTTGGTTGAATGACTTGGAACTATTGAAACCTAGGATAGATGACCGAGAAAAACCGTTGATTTGAGTATAACAATTATGCCTTTAAGGGAAAGTTGAGGCATAAGAAGATCAATAAAGTTAAATAATTAAGTTGGAACGAATTTTTCATTAATCTTTTAACATTAGAGAAAATTTTAATGAGGGGTACTAAAGGTGAAATAAAAAAGTAAAAAAGTTTGAATTGTTGATGATAATAAGAAAGTACCCCCTAATGGTAAAAGATTCTCTTGTGTTAACTGTTAAGTGCAAATAACTAACAACATAACTATTTAGGTGACTTGAAATTTTTAATACTATTGCTGAAACTTAGGGATGTAAGTTCACACACTAACATTATGTGGAGATGATTAAAAGTTTGGGAAAAATGTTTACCTTCTTCTAGTATGCAGTTGGAGTTGTCATTTACTATCGAGTTGTGTTTAATTACTAATTACTAAAATTGAACAAAAGTTTCTGAATTGATTGAAATAATATTTGAAACTAACAAGAGCAATAGAATTGAACTTTATAATAAATAAAAAGTCAGGAGGATGAGTTTCACTTCGAATCCAGCCTTACTTTGTAATTTGATCCTAGTTACTAAATTACTTTATTGAACTATTACTGAATTCTCTTTATTATTCTTGTCCTAACGTCTTAATGACAGAACCTTTAATTCCAAAGTAACTCATAATTCCTTAGTGGATTTAAGATTAGAATTAAGCTTTACAATACAAGAATTCTCTAATTAAAGTATTGCCTCTACAAATAATTCAATTTTGTTTCATGACCTGCATTTATCCCTAGACTACAATATCATGAATTTCTCATCTCAAACATTAGTAAAGTCCACTATCATTTCAAAATACGAATCGTAAAATAGTTTAAAGTTGATCAAACAATAAAAAACATTAAGCACATATATGAGAAAAATAATTCAATAAACTCATTCATATAACTAAAAATCAAATCAGACAAATAAAGATTTCATGTTGTTTCACTTATCCCTAACAAATAGGATTTAGTTACTCATGACAAAGATACAAAAGATAGGGATTAAAAAAGAGTTACAAGAAAGATTCATGAATGATTCTTGATAAAACTCCTCCAATGCTGTTACAAACAGCCGTCTCTGAATTTCTCTACTAGGGCACAAGTCTCCAAAATTCCAAGTAGCCAAAATAATGCCTAGAAGGTGAGGAAAAACGCATTTTTATGCATTCTGATGCGTGCCATGCACCCTAGGTGTGGGATTTGCACTTCAAGCGCAATTTGACAGATTCAGTGGTGCAAAAATGCACCCCAGGCGCACAACATCTTCTATCTAGCGTTTACTGCATTTTTCTCCTCTTTTGAGTCCGAATTTGGTTCATGTGTATTCATGAAAGTTCTAGATATGGATCTTAGCTTTCATTTTCACTTGGTGTGACTCCAATTGGACATTTACAACTCCATTTATGGCTAAAGTACTCCACATAGGTCATGTTGATTTCTCACCAAAATTCAGCACTGTACTACAACAAAGAAATAACGTAAAACTACAAAAAAAATCTCTACTTAATCAAGGAAATAAGAACATAAAATTTTATTAAATCCAAGAACTAAAATCAACAAAATATATCAATTAATTTCTTAAATTAACTAAAGATCACAGAAAACTAAAAACAGTGAAAAAATATGCATATGATGAAGAGTTATCACAACCCCAAACTTAGTCTGTTGCTTGTCCCCAAGCTATAATTAATTTCAGATTTGGTACAGTTAAAAGCAGCTTAAACTCAATTTCCCAAATCAAACTCAACTCTCAAAGTTCCAACTACTCCAAGACATTCATCATGCTCCATGGTTGCTTACAATATAAAACAACATCATTTGTACACTTAGCATTCAATCCTCAAATTCAACCCTCTCTTCACAAAATCTCACTAAAATTTCTCTCAAGTGTTTAACAAGGGTTATCAATTTATCACTCAAATCCTAGAACATGCATCACGCTCCCATAGTCTTGAAAGAATTCTAGTTAGCAATCACAATGCAACACACACATACACTTTTGAAGGACTTCCGGGTTATAAGGAGGCTTAGGTGAGGGTAGGACATTTTGGGATAGTAGGCTTTACTACTTGAAGTTAGGAACATATTTTCAAATTATTCTTCCTCTTTTTTTTCTTCACATTTTCATTGTGGAGATTCTCAAACATTGACAAAAGAACTAAGAAGATGTTATTTATCAAAGTACACCAACTGGTTTTTTTTCTTCTAACAGATTCTTTTTTTCTTCTTCTTTTTATTTCTTTTTGTTTTTTTTTTGTTTTTACTTTTTTTTTTAGAACCACCACCCCAAACTTAAAAGGTTGCTATCCCATGAAACCTAAACTTCGAACTTTACCAAGACGAGATAAAAAATTTCCTACCTAACTCCAAGTAAGGTGATTTAATTAAAGTCGGGTTTCTGACTTGTCATGTGGCTACTAAGCGAAAGAAAAGGGCAAGGCTCAAAGGGGCTAGCAAAGGATAAAATTTGCATACGGTAGTTAGAAAGGCGCAAGCGACCAAACAAAATTGCCTCAATGTATACATAAATCACAAGTGATGCAAGTCAGAATTAGTGCAAGTTCTGAAAGGATAACACATGTCTGGATAATCACACAACAAAGAATTAGCGTGTTTATGCTCAAAAGCTCACAACTAGGATAATAAGATAGAGTATGAACTATCAATATTATGCCAAGCATATGTCGGAAAAGTTTTCAAAAAAAAAATTTTGAAAAATCGATGGCAAGTTTAACTTCTGCAACCACAGAGTAATCAACAATGTATGCATTAGTGAAACTTGTCGAATTGAGAAATGACATGAGCCAATAAATATCATTTAGATTTCAAAATCCCAAACAGAAAACTTAAGACCAACTACAACTTGTTACAACTTCTTCATCATAGTGCATATTCAGTGAGAGAACAAAAACATACAACTTGACTACTAAAATAAAGAAAAAACAAAAAGGAAAGGAACCTTCTCTCAATTGAGTAATTCAAAGGGCATTGCTTAGGTCCTCCATTCTTGTCCCACTGTAGTCGCTAGTATGCTAGTGAGATGAGAACAAATCAAAATAAAACATTCCTCCTGGTACCTGTTGAGATGAAGCGAATGCTCAATAGAGATTTGTCATCCCCAATTCTATCTTGGCATGTCCGTCTTGCTAGTTGATCATCAATTGTTCCATCATAGCTTCTAGTCTTCCAAATCTTTTCGCAGTGGCGAACTGTGGTGGATGTTGAGGATTGTCATGTGGTTCTAGAGGATAAGAATTTTCCTCTGTCGACATTGCTGCTTGTGGAAGACCAGAAAATTCAGATGTAATAATAGAGTGTTTTTCTATCCATTTTGCAGTGATTGGGGTAGCAAGTTTCACCATTTCCACACCCTTTTATCAAGGAGGCATAATTAAGTAGGACTCCGGAGGATCAAGAATTATTGTCCCCCACAGATCATTAGCTAGTAGCATGCCCACATTAATTTTTTCACCTTTTATAATTGTAGCTAATAAACACTCTCTGAAATGTTACATTTGATACATTTGAACATGGCAGCAACATATGAGAACATAGGTACTCCATGCTTTTGCAATTTGGGTGAGATCCGAAAAGCACAATTTTCTAGCTGTGCCATCTCTATTTTTGACCCAAATTGTGCCTGGTCTGCACAAAGTGCACAAGAGCTCCCAAGTGTCTATTGGTACCTTTTTGTGCTCCATTTCTTGAAAATGACAATCCTCATAGTTTGGCAGATCAAAGATTTCATTGATGACTTGAGGCGTAAAGGAAACCTTTTTGCCTCTCACAACTCACAAACTGATCATTGGAAGGGGTCCGTCAGGATTCAGATTAGAAGCATTGGAGAAAAATTCCACTACTAGTGATTTGCTTGTTTTGGGGACAAATGTGGTCAACTTCTCCCATCCTCTGGCAGCAATCATAGTCTGGATGTCAACATAATCATTTTCTTCTAACTGAAAATTTTTCTCACTCACAAACTTCTTAGTGGTGGGGAGTTTGGCATGAAATTATTGAGTTTCCATGGTTTTGAATAAGAACCTATTGTGCAGTTGGGAGGATGATGTATCTGTAACCTTCGTTTGTTTTGCCTTTTGTTAGGTCGCCATTTAGTCTTGCAAAACAATTATATAACGTCCAAGGTTCAAAGTATTCAATGTTAGATAGTTAGTTTGAACACTCATCCATTTGATAAAAACAACCGCAATTATTGCCCCAATTAATCCAACATACTTCCGAAGATAACAATGCACATAGAATGGTACTTTATAAATTATAACTCAAAAATGGTTGTGACATTTTCTCAAACACTTAGAGTGCATTACAAGCTTTATTCATGACAAGTTCTACTTGGAGACCAACACTAACACACCTTCTAATTCAAACAATCCACAAATCAGTAGTGAACAATACATGAAATAAAAAGGACAATTTTGACTAACATCAAGAGAGAGAAAAAAGAGTTAAAAGAGGCACTTTTATTTTCTCCTTTATTTTTTTGTAGAAGAACAGAAAATTTACTTGATAGGGGAAGAAAAATTACCCTTGTTATGCTAAAAAATGGACTTGGACAAGTATTAGAAACATATATAATTTTTTATTTTTGTAGGAGGAAGAGAGTTGAAGGGAGAGCGGAGGTACAACGATTTTATAACCCAGCTCGAAGCATAATGTGCTTCAGGTGTCTGTCCTATGCTTAAGACGCAAATCGCAATAGTAGCCACAAACTGGAATGCGCTTCAGGCGCAATGGACGCACATCAGGCGCAAAAGACACACTTCAGGTGCTTCAGAAATAGACTGTACAGTGAGCAGAATCATTTTTCAGCAAAAATTACGCTTCAAGCGTGTATCCTGCGCTTCAGGCACCACGTCTGCAATTCAGGCGTAAAAGGTTAGAAACTATCTACATCATTCAGCGTTAAATGCGCTCCAGACGCAAAGTATGCCCAAAATCACCCCATAAGCCCACTTTTTGGTTCTATGAGCGTTCAAAACATCACAAATTAAGAAAACTAACAAATAATGAAAAGGAACTAAAATTTTACAAGAATAAAATGCAAAGGATATGAAGTTGGGTTGCCTCCCAATATGCGCTCATTTAATGTCTGCAGCTCGACATCCCTCTCTTTAAGTGGTGATCATGATGGATTCCAATTGAAGTTTTGACTCGCCCCTAAGTAAGGTTTGAGCATTTGTCCATTTACCTTGAATCTTTGGTTTGAGTTTGTATCCTTTAACTCCACCACACCATGTGGGAACACACTGATTATTTTGAACGAAACCGACCATCTTGATTTTAATTTTCCTGGAAACAACTTTAATCTCGAGTCGAATAGAAGAACAAGTTGTCCTTCTTGGAAATCCTTGAACTAAATCTTTCTGACATATGCAAAATTCATAAACTCCTCTAACTAGTGAAGCTAAGGAATTCTAGATTTTCCTGGCTTGACCAAGTCAAAATTGAAGTATTTTGTCACCCAAAATGCTGGATGATCCAATTCAAGTTGTAAATGACAAGCTTTACCATACACAATTCCATATGGTGACATAACAAGGGAGCCTTGAAAGCTGTTCAGTAGGCCTAAACTGCATCATCATGTTTCGTCGACCAATGTTTTCTTGAAGCATTGACCGTCTTCTCAAGGATTTGCTTAATCTTCCTCTTGGATACTTCAACTTGCTCACTAGTTTGTGGTGATATGGGGTTGCCACCCTACGGTGTACATTATATTTTTTTAGAAGGAACTCGATCTTCCGGTTAAGAAAGTTAGTGCCCTCGTCACTAATCAAAGCTCTAGGTACGCCAAAACGCGCAAAGATGTTCTTCTTGAGAAATGCGGTTATCTGTTGTGAATCATTGGTTGGTGTAGCAACTGCTTCAACCCACTTTGAGACATAATCCATCGCCACCAAAATATAAACTTTTGCATATGAGGATGGAAATGGACCCATGAAATCAATACTCCAAACATCAACATTTCAAATTCTAACACATGAATTTGAGGCATCTTATCCCGTTTTAAAATGTTATTGGTGCGCTGACATCCATCGCACTTATTCACATAGTTGAACGCATCCTTAAACAATGACCGCCAAAATAGTCCTGATTGGAAAACCTTTGCTGCAGTTCGATCCCCACTAAAATGACCCCTATAATCAAAGTCATGGCAGTGCCTCAATACCTTTTCTTGCTCTTCCTCGGGCACACACCTTCGCAACAACTTATCGACTCCTTTTTTGTGCAGAAATGGTTTACCCCATACATAGAATTTGGCGTCATGGATAAACTTCTTCCATTATTGGTAGGTGAAATCATATGGGATTGCTTCTTCTACCTTAAAATTTGTAAAGTCAGCGAACCAAGGTGACTTGCCAATTGCAAAGATGTGTTCATAAGCGAACTGGTTTGGAATTGGTCTAGTGTCATCGTTCTCCAACCGAGATAGGTGGTCAGCTATAGTATTCTTCGAACCCTTCTTATCTCGGATCTCAATGTCGAACTCTTGTAGTAACAGAATCCACCTGAGTAGCCTTGGTTTAGATTCCTTCTTAGCAAACAAATACCTTAAGGTAACATGATTAGTGTAAAGAATAACTTTCAATCCTAATAAATATGATCGCAATTTATCAAAAGCATAAACTACATCCAATAATTCTTTTTTAGTTCTGGCATAGTTAAGTTGTGCATGATTCAAAACATGACTAGCGTATTTGATTACATGCAACAACTTATCTTTTCTTTATCCCAGCCTGACAACAATGTCACTTGCATCACACATATATTCAAAAGGTAGTGACCAATCGGATGCAGTGACAATGCATGCAGTTATCAGCTTATTTTTCAAATTGTTAAATGCTTTCAAGCAATCCTCATTGAATTTGAAGGTTGTGTCTTTCACAAGTTTGTAAATGATTTTCCATCTTTAAAAAAATCTTTTATAAACCTCATATAAAATCCAGCAGGAAGTTTTTAATGCCTTTTTCGTTGGTAGGAAGAGGAAGTTTTTCGATAACTTCAACTTTGGCCTTGTCAACCTCGATCACCTTATGGGAGATTCAGTGGCCTAACACAATTCCCTCTCTTACCATAAAATGACATTTCTCCCAATTTAGGACCAAGTTAGATTTTTCATACCTTTCTAATAGAAGAGATAGATTAATCAAACAATTATCAAAAGATGAACCAAAAAAAGAAAAGTCATCTATAAAGACTTTAATATGTTTCTCAATCATGTCAGAAAATATGGACATCATGCACCTTTGAAATGTGGCGTGGGCATTACATAGCCCAAATGGCATCCGCCAATAAGCAAACACCCCATAGGGACATGTAAAGACGGTTTTCTCTTGATCCTCCGGTGCAACAACTATCTGATTATACTCCGAATAACCATCTAGAAATCAGTAATAATCATGTTCTGCCAACCTCTCAAGCATCTAATCAATTAAAATGAGCGGGAAATGATCTTTCCTCATAGCACTATTCAACCTCTTATAATCAATACAAACTCTCCATCATGTAACCGTTTGCATAGGGATTGGCTCGTTCTTTTCATTTGTGATGACGATCATTCCACCCTTTTTTGGTACAACTTGAACAAGGCTTACCCAAGAGCAATCTGAAATGGGGTAGATGAGACCGGCTTCTAGGAGCTTAACCACTTCTTTCCTAATCACCTTTTTCATCGTCAGATTCAATCTTCTTTGGGGTTGTACAACCGGTTTGTGATTGTCATTCATAAGAATCTTGTGCATACAAAATGCAAGATTTATTCCCTTCAAGTCCACAATGGAACAACCGATGGCACCCTTATGATTCCGCAAAATTCACAACAACTTCTTTTCTTGTAACTCACTCAAGCTTGCACTAATGATAGATGGATTCTTATCTTTCTTACCAAGTAATACATATTTCAAGTAAGGTGGCAACTGCTTGAGCTCAACAAGTGGTGTCTCTTTCTTTTTCTCTATAAACTCGTTTTCATTCCGTTTTAAATCCTCCCATCTAGTATGGAAGCAGGGGAAGTGAGACGGTGATGCTTCTAACATGGCTAAGACATCTTTCACTCTTGGATCTTCACTATCTTTAACAACATCTTGGGGTAGGCACAACACCCTTTCTAACAGTAGAATTGGTACTTCATGTTCAACCTCTTCATCGACTATCGAATCGAAAATGTCGATTCGATTGCATCTTTTTCGTTCTTTTGAATGTTCCATGGCTTTTAGAATATTGAAAGTGACAGTTTCTCATTTACTTTCAAGTTTAAGGTGTCATCTGCCACGTTAATCATAGCTCCCCCTGTTGCTAAGAATGGTCTCCCCAAGATCAAGGGGATGTCATTGTCTACCTCCATGTCTAGTACCACAAAATCCCCTCAGAAAATGAACTTATGATTTTGACCAACACATCTTCCACCACCCCATATGGGTGTTTCACTGAGAGATCCGCAAACTGTAACATCAGTTGTGTGTCTTTGACTCTTCCAATGCTTAGCCTTTTGTATATAGAAAGGGGCATAAGACTCACACTAGCCCAAAGATCACACATAGCCTTCCCAAAAGTTCTATTACCAATTGCGCAAGGGATTGAGAAGCTTCCAGGATCCTTCAGAATAGGTGTCAGCTTCCTCTGTAGAATAGCAATGCACTTTTCGGTAAGCATCACTATTTCACCGCCAATTTTTCTTTTCTTTGACAAAATCTCCTTCATGAACATGGCGTACATTGGATTTGCTCTAGTGCTTCTGCAAAAGGAATGTTAATTTGCAAATTTTTAAAAACATCAGAAAACTTACCAAAATTTTTTTTTAGTTTCTTCCTTTTTTAATCGTTGAGGAAATGGAAGTCAAATTTCGGGCTTTGGTAGGACTTCCTTTTTTTGCACAATAGGCTCTTCCTCCTTTTCAAGATTGGTGTCCTCCTCAACTGGTATTCAGGTGACAATTTCCTCCGGGCGAGTTGGAATTGAATCACTCCTACCCTTTTTGGCTTTAGGTGGTAGTGGTTCAATTACCTTGCCACTTCTTGTTATCACGATATTTATATTATTTTGCAGATTCAGAACTGTGTCACTAGACAAATTTTTGCGCACTTTTTGTGCTAGCTGTTGAGCAATTTGACCCACTTGGGTCTCAAGATTCTTTATTGAGGATAAGTGATTTTTCTAGAAGACTCTTGACTCCTCAATGAAAACACTTGTGTTAGTTGCTAACTTCTCAATAGCAATCTCCCAAGCAGCTTTACGAGGTGCAGCTTGATTTGCTTGAGCTCCTTGTTGAACTTGAGGTCACTCTTGTTGATCTTTCCATGAAAAATTTGGATGATTTCTCCAACCCACACATTGTACGTACTGAAATAGAAATGTCACTTTACAAGGAAGGGGGATTAGAATTGTAAAGTTGCCTATTTAAAAATTTCCTGTTAAAACTTAAGAAAATAACTAAAGATTGACCTTGGTTGAGAAAACAGAAAACGAAGAATGTTCTTGGTTAGTTAATAACATATTGATCTTGGTTGTGAAAATAGAAAACGGAGAACGTTATTGGTTCTGGAAGCAGAAAATGGAGAACGTTCTTGGTTAGTTAAAAACATAATTCAATTTGTCTATTTAACTTCAATAATTGAAAGACTGAAAGTTAATAGAGATAGGGAAGAGATATCAAACAACGATATATCCTGGTTCACCCAACCCGGGCTATGTCCAGTCCTCACAATTGTGATATTTTCCATTAAGTGTTCAAACGAAGAACCTTCTTGGTTTTCACCACCTAGTTCAGATCAACCTTGATCTATTACAAACTACAATCCTTACCACCAAGAAATGAGTACAATCAGGTCACCTATCAATCTTGAGAGGATTTTACATTTCACCTTTTCACCATAAAAGGATTTTCTAACAAACTACTCAAACTATAAACAACTCTTATAATCTTGAGTTTACACAATAATGATGTAGAGTGTTTAACAGAATCTGATTAATTTCAACACTTGATTGAGGTTTAGATTCTTTACAAGAGATTTCAGTAATCTAATAACAATGAATTCGTGAATGATGGTGATTGATGATTTTTTTTTTGTGATCGATGATTTCTTTACTAATTTCTTTTGTGAGACTTTCATGTATGAATGTAGGTGATTGATGATTTATCTTAGCACTTGAATCTCTTGGTTTTCCTTAAGATCTAGACTTCCTTTTATAGACTTTGAGGAGGTTCGTGATAGCTTAATATGACCGTTGGAGAAGTTCCTTTGGTCAAAGGTCGGATTAAAATAATCAGACTATCAAAGCAAGACTTTTGACTGCAAGACTTTATTGTCTAATGTATTCTCTAACATTTTATTTGGACAATTTTTGAGGATATCTTTATCAAGAGAATTTATGTCGAAAAGCCATGTTGAAGTTTAAATTTTAAGAACGTTCTTGGTCTGTATTACAAAAGCTGGAGAATGTTCTTGAGCTGGAGAATGATTGATCTTTGAATGATTCTATCATTTTGTCTTTAGTCATATATTTTCTCCTTTGATCTTTTGGAGTACTTTTTTTGTTAATATGAAAGTTGTACATTCCTTGTAGATGTACTGGAAATCCATTCGAAATTTGCAAGATCTTTTCTTGCACTAAAAGTCGACTTTAACTTTCTTGATGAAATGAAAAACGTGAAGGACATTCTTGGTTTTCCAAAAAAATGTCAAGAACGTTCTTGGTTTCTCGCAATTCATTTTTTGCTTTTTCCTTAAACTGATTTTGCTTGCTTTTGCTTAGTACCTATCTTGGATTATCACACTCAAAAGCACATGTTAAATAACACATTATTTAGAATCATAATTAGAGTCTTTAATTAATCTTTGTTTGTTTACATCAAAACAATTAATTGAGACTTTGTCTTACCAATCTCCCCCTTTTTGATGATGACAAACATAGTTAATTTAGATTTTAATTTTGAGTCTAACTTTAATAATAGAGAGCTTAAAAACTCCCCCTCAGAATATGCTATAGATTTTTGAACCAATCATATAAAATTTCATTGATGCATTAACAAAGATTATACATAAGGTTAAAAAAATAAGATCAAAATACAAAGAAGTTCAATATTCAAAAAGACTTCGGTACAAATGTGTACTAAAAGTAATAAAAATCTAAACTAATTATCCCCTTTGTCAAAGCAAAAAGGAATGGGAGAAGTAAAAACAGCAAGAGAAATTCTTCAAACAGAGAGGGATCGAGAGGATCCTTCTGATGAAGATCATCGTGAGGGATCAAGAACAGCCTGGACAGAAGGATGTGGATGGAGGGGAGGAGGAACAAGTCCAAGCTTAGGTGCAAGCTACATGGTCATTCATTCTCTAAAAAAGGCAGACTCCTTATCTTGATAAGATTGTCTTGCAATGATTGTCTCAAGAGCACCTAAGATGGTAGAATTTTAAGTATCCTTCTTAGTCTTCCTTAGTTTAGATGGTCGTGTAGTGGCATCTTTGGGAGTAGAAGGGAGGGTACTGGATAAGGAGACAGTTGTGGTGCAGAAAGTAGATATGGTGGCAAAAGAAATGGCTACGGGAGGAAGGGGATCAGAGGATGATTTAGGTAGATTAACATAGAGGCCAGGTGTGTCTGGGAAGAATAAAAACTGGTTGATTCCAAAAATGGAAGATCTAGTTTTTTGGGGGGATATGAAGGCAGGTGACATAGTAGAAGTTTGATGGAGGGATTGTTATGGGAAGATATCATTTTGGAGAGGATGGAAATAGGAATGGTAGGAAGAGGGCCCAGAGGGAGATTGGTTAAAGAGTGGAGGCAAGTATCGTGGAAGAACAGTATGAGGGAGAATGATGATTGGGGTTGGAGAATGTTCTTGAGGTGCAGCTGGAAAACGTTCTCGAGTTTGTGGAAAATTTGGATTCTAGGGTGACTATTCAGCAGGAGCTAGAACAGAAGAGCTGCATCTTTTGCCATAGCTAAGCATTTTCTTTTGGTGATTGTTCGGGGCAAAACAGATTTGGGTAGGTTTTGGGCAGAAGAAATTTTCTCCATATGAGAAATGTTTTTGGCTGAAAATTTTGAAATTTTGAGGGTGGAGGTTACAGAGGTTAGGGGAATTCTGAAATGTCTAAAAATTTTAGTAAGAACCACATCGTAAGGGACAATGTTCTTCTTATAATCCTTTGTGGTTGCAGCAATCATGTTTTGCAGGATTATGTGAGGTAGATTTAGTCCTTGACGGTGGAGGAGGTGATAAATGATGAGAGCATCACTATCTGACACATACTCGTGAGTGCCACAATGTGGCAAGACAGACTGTTCACTTATGTTGTTGAAAACTTTGCACAGAGGTTTGAGGGAGGTGGATAGGTGTTTTTGAAGTTTGGTTGGAAGATGTTAGATAAAACTTCCTTTCTATTAAGGTTTAGAACTGAATACCAATTCTTACCAAAAACAATGGGTCCTTCAGTTGGGAGGTTGAGGATCGAGGCTAGAACGCCAGGAATCAGCCTTATCTCTACTCCTTTAATGTTGGACACCAAAAGGGATTTTTTTTTGAGGTCTGAGCCTTGCAGTAGAAAACCCTAACCACATCAGGATAGAAACACTCTAAGGTCTAGAGAAAAGAGGTCCAGCCAAGAGAATCAATGTGATCCTTGATGGTTATACCCTCTAGAGTGAGATTGTCCAGTGAGAATACTCTTCGAACTCCAATGGGTCTCTCAGCCCACTTTTCAGAGAAAGTTTTTTTAAGGGAGGAGGAAATCAGATAGGGGAAGCGTAGTTTGGGTCAAGATTTAGAGGGGGAGAGACATATGGAGAACGTTCAGGATGGGTAGTTTTGGGAGCAGAACATTCTGGAGAAGTAGTTGGAGAACGTTCTGGGGAAGATGAACGTTCTCTAGGTTTCTTTTTTGGAGAAGTGGTTTTAGGTTTTCTTTGAGGGTTTCTAAGTTTGTATTTGGCCAAAAACTGGGCTAATGTTGGGGTTGATTTCACTTTTAGGTTTTGAGTTTTAGGGTTTGGTTTTTGAGGAGATGAAGATGCCGGTTTGGAATAAGAGAAAATCTCATCGATGGATTTTCGTTTCTGGTTGAGGGCGAGTGGCTTGAGATAGTTCAGAAGAGGTGGAGGATTGAGATACCACGGTTTGATGAGTGGATTGAAAAGGTTGTGATGTAATTGAAGTTTAAGTAGGTTTTGGGGAATCTCCAGTTTCAGAATCATCACTGTTAGAAATGATTAAAACAGTGGGATCAGAGTTTTTGGTTTTGGAAGTACCTATTCCAACGAGAATACGTATTGAACGTCGTTGGGCTTTAGTGGGTTTAGCTATTGGTTTTCTCAAGTGAGGAGGAGCTTCATAGATGTTAGGTGGAGGGCGTATAAAGAGTGGTGGGAGAATAGTTGAAAGGGGTCGAAGGAGAAGAACAATAGGGCTTGATTCACGAGAAGAAGAAGACATGTTGTCAGAAAATGTTTTGTCTGAGGACATTTCAGGAGATGATGGTCTGGGTGGAGGTGATGGTGAATGATTCTGGAAAGGCGAGGATGAAGGAGATGATGATGATGATGAGGGGGAGTTAGGGCACGGATTTTTATGTGCTGAAACTTTAGTTCTTGCCATTTTTCTGAATCAGGAGAGAGTTTGTTACAGATAGGCAAATGGAATGGTTGTAAGAAGAAGATGCAGAAAATCATAAATGGAATGCAGAGAGTTGTTGGGGGAGGAGAAGTTGCTGACATTTTTTGATTTTCTGGAGGGAAGATGAAGAGATGGTTTGATTAGAAAGGAAAAGGTTTGGAGGCGAGAAAGTGGGGCGTTGACAAATATAATAAATGCCACCCAGAAAACACTTTTTCGATTTTGAGTGGGAAAAAGGGAGAATGATCGTAAAACCAATAACGTTCTTGGTTTTGCATAAGCATAATTTTTCCTAATGTGCACATATTGGATTTCTAATGATTTTCAAATTCTCTTTAATGAAGTTGAAACTATCCTCTACCAGAGGCTTTGTAAAGATATCAACAAGTCGTTTTTGAGTATCAACAAAGATTAATTCAACTTCTCTTTTATTAACATAATCACGAATGAAATGATGTTTTATTTCAATATGTTTTGATCTAGAATGCTGAATGGGGTTTTTAGACAGATTTATTGCACTAGTATTATCACAATAAATTGGAATATTTGAATCACTTACAAAGAAGTCTTCAAGTTGATTACTTATCCAAATGACTTGAGAGAAAAAATTTTCCATTGAGACATATTCAGCTTCAGTTGCTCACAATGCAATTGTGTTTTGTTTTCTGCACGATCGGCTTATTAAAGCTTCTTCAAGAAATTGACATGTGCCACTTGTGCTTTTTCGTTCAATTTTATCTCTTGCATAATCAGCATCGCAGTAAGCTACAAGATCAAAATGAGAACCTTTTCTATACCAAAGGCCAAGTCAGTAGTACCAACGACATATCTAAAAATTCTTTATATCATCATCGTCTGGTACTTCACAAGCTCCATTTTTATGTGCTCCCCCCACAAAAGTCACAACCTGTATGTTTCAATAATTTGATAAGGGCCACTTAGGGTTGTATATTTAGAGTTGCCATCCCCTTCTTTATCTCAGCGGCAATAACATCTTCTATTTTTTTTAGAGCAGCTTCCCTTGAGCCAACCCAACATCCATGACATTCAAATCCAGCAGACCACTTTTTGACCCACCTTCTCTATCATACAACATCATTTTTTCATTTGATGTCATGATCTCGATAATTTTTTGTGCTTCTGATGCGATTTTGTAATTCAAAGAACCGCTTGTTGTAGCATCCAACATAATTCTAGCGTTAAGCCTCAAACCATTACAAAATATTTGCATTTGAGCAGTGTCGTCATAAGCGTGATTGGGGCATCTTTGGGGCATCCTGCTAGTAAACTCTTAAACCTCTTGTAAGTGTCACGAAGATATTCTCTTTCTTTCTATTTGTAACCGGAAATCTCTTGCCTTTTCTGACGAACACAGTTGGAGGAAATTATTGTTCTAAGAACTTATCTTCAGGGTCATCCCATGTAGTGATGTTACCAGAGGGTAAAGAATTAAGCCACTCTTTAGCATCATCTTTCAATGACAATGGAAATAGTCTAAACCTCTTGCCTTTTTTAGTGTTACCATCCACCTTCATTGTTTCACATAGTTCAAAGATGTTTGTGAGATGTCTATTGGCATCTTCGTTATGTTTACCGGAAAAATGGATCTCCTTCAATTCTCGGTACAGAGCGGGACTTTTTTCAAACTTGTTGATCGTAACCGGTTGGTTATGGATGGCCAACAAAGCACGCTTTCTATCTCGATTCCCATACTCACCGAGGGTACATCATATGGTGGTGGATCAGCCATTTCGGCAATTATAAAGCAATCCCCCAAATCCTCTTCTTCCACTACTAATTATCTTTCCCTTTTCCTCCTTTCTCGAACCGCCTTTCGATTTGCTTTCGCGGTTTTTTCGATTTCTAGATAAAAAAGAAGTTAAGCTGAGGATAGGCCTTGCATACAAGGTTAGAAAAATCGTGAGTAATGAAAAGTTTTAACCTAGAAAAAATAAAAATAAAGAAAATAAATAAATAGATAAAAAAATAAAGAAAAAATTTTACTGCAAATCAAAAAATTTTAATTAAATAAATAAATTGTAACTCAAAAGTGATATCGCAATCCCCGGCAACGGCGCCAAAAACTTATTAGCGTTTCAGCAAGTGTACTGAATCGTTGCAAGTAATAATTAAAATGGTAGTACCATGTGTCGAACTCAAGGATTGCATTTTACTATCGAATTGTGTTTAATTACTAAAATTGAACAAAAAGTTTCCGAATTGATTGAAATAATATTTGAAACTAACAAGAGCAATATAATTGAATTTTTATGATAAGAAAAATGTCAAGGATGAGTTTTACTTCGAATCCAAGCTTGGTTTTTAATTTGATCCTAGTTACAAAATTCCTTTATTGAACTATTACCGAACTCTCTTTATTATTCTTACCCTAATTTCTTAGTGACAGAACCTTTAATTCCAAAGTAACCCCTAATTCCTTAGTGGATTTAATATTAGAATTAAGTTTTACAGTACAAGAATTCTCTTATTAAACTATTGCCTCTGCAAATAATTCTTTTGGTTCTTTGTGTGCATTTTCCTACCGAATTCACTATTATTCTTCAAGCGCTGCTCCAAGTGTTACATTTTAACTTTTTCATCATATTTGTTGCCCTTGATCTGGGCAACCATGTTAACAAATCTATTAATGTAATCACGCAAGAACTCATCTTTCTCTTGATATAACCCGCCCAAATTGGCGACAGTCTTCAGCTTATACGCTGATGTTATGAAGTAATCTGTGAACTGGCGACATAGCTCTTTCCAAGAATCAATGGAGTTCAATTTGAGGCTTTTGAACTAGGTCATGGCCCTTTTTTGGTGTCATAACGAAAAACTTACATTTCACTAGTCCTTTCACACCTCTATATGTGAGAAGAGTGTCAATACTTTCAATGTGGTTGTTCAGGTTTCTAATGCCATCATACGACTCGAAGCGTCGAGGTTTGGCCAAAAAGTATGGAATCAAGAATGCGGCAATCTTGGTCGTGAACGATAATTGGCAACATGGTTCTTCTTCTACTTCTTGGAACTTCCTAAAATGAACTTGGAATGATGCTTAACTGATTCTGAGCATTATCTGGCACAATGCTTGTATCAGCGATGCAGTGTGCAGATGCCATTTTTGTCGCGACGAAGATTCGAGGGGAGCTTATCCACAGATCAATAATATGATCCTTCATTGTGATTCTTCTTCGATGGGGACAGAACGACTGGCTGCAGCGGTGTTGTGATCAGAAGGGAGATTTGGAATAACAGCAATGGCCTACAAACTGAACTATTTCCTCCTTATAGTATCCTTGCGATGAGCATCCAAATGCGTCAAAATGATGGTAGGGATTTTTCCTTGCTCTTCCTCCACCCTATAAAGGTGGAGGTCTTGGACATGGATCATTACATTTTGGTTCAACAGTAGAGAAAGGAGGTTGGTAACCAATTCGTTGTTGTTAGCCTCATTGGTGGTAGTGACGAGGATTTCTTCATGGTTCTTTGGTAGATGCACCAGAGATTAAAAATAGTATCAAACAAAAAAGAAAGGTGGTTATTGGATTATTTATTGATCTGGGTCTGAAAGACCCGGTATATTTTCTATTTGCATCAATTTACAATTGTAGAATTTGAGACTCGAATACATCAATCATAATAATACTTTTGATCATTAGCTCCACTCCTTCCATCATTATTTGATGGAATATTACCGGAAGCAAAAAAGTCCCTCAAAAGTATTATTAATTGATGTTGGAGACGACATGGTTTGAAATTGGGTTTCATCTTCAAGTACACCACCACTAGTCGACGGAGCCATAACTAGTTGAGGTTGATTTAAATCTGGTATGATCAAGTTAGTTGTTGGCATAGTTGGACGATATGGAGTTTGATCTTCTTGAGGTTGAGGAAGTTGCTGTGAAAATCACGGGACATACTGATAATTTTTAAAATATTGTTGTTGTTGAAACCTTAGTTGTTGGCAAAACTTCCATTCAACTAAGTTAACATCATTTATACCAAATTCATGTCGTAATACAACATGCAACCTTTAACACAAAAATCAATCCTCTTGACACTCAATCCTAACTTCAACACTAACCGTTTAGCATGATAAAACCTTTGCGGCAAACCATCTCTAACAGGTGTTGCATCTATCATTATTTTTGTAGTCATCAAATCCAAAGCTAAATTAGGAACATGAACTGAGACTTTAGACCTAAAAGTCTAATACACATTGATGACTTTGAGTTTGGAGATCCTTCAAACAACGGTTTATTTGTCTCTTTTAAAAGACCATAAAATCTTTGAGCTTCTTCATTTAGAAGTCCATCAGTTTCGTCATATTGATCTACATTGAATGATAAATTAACCCCAACAGCATCTGAAATCATATCATTCATCACCTCAAAGTGTTGATAGTTATAATAATCTATACCTAACAGGTTAGTATTACTTGAAGGACCTATGTTATTCTCCACACGTATACTAGTACTAGGCGCTGTCGGAGACTCTTCCCCATGATTAGTCCAAATCCAGTTGTTAGACACAAATCAATCTTTATATAAATGCACTCCTATTTCATCTTCACTCTTAAAACGTCTACATCGACATAAACAACATGGACATCTCATCCCCATTCATCTTCAACAATTTTCTCCAGTCTTGCAAAATTAAGAAACTCTTCAACCTTGTTAGTAAAATGTAGTTTAAAGCCCTTCCTTCCAAGAAAATTCATATCATACATCCAACTATGGTCTATATCCATATGTGTGTGTGTGTATATATATATATGTGTGTGTGTATGTATGTTTTATTCGGAAAATTAAATATATTTTACACGATCATTAGTTAGATTGATGTTTTATATATAAACTGCTTTATTTGTCAAAAGCATTATTTGCACAAACTCAACTACAACTCTTTGTAACGACTAACAATAAATATTAATATCATTAATTTTAAATTTTTTTTCAAAAATTATTTACATTAAAATGAATAGTAGATGTTTATATTTTTAAAAAAATTTAAGAAAATTTACTTAAAAATACTAGATGTTTTTTAGATTCATTTTTTTAAAATAAAAAATATATATATAATGTTCACATTGAATAACTTATATATTCATTATTAGAGATTTTAAGATGATAAAAAGTCACATTTTGTTTTAAAGAGTATCTTTTAAAAATGATTTTTATTAAGAGCTTGTCAAAATAGCTTTTTATTTTAATTATTTTGGAACATTCATTAACCAAAAAAAGTTGTAGAAAATAGATAAAATCTTTAAAATCATATTTTAAGATAAACAAATTTTTCATTTGAACCTTATTTTTAAAATTCATTTTAAAAATATTATAATAAAAATATTAAATACTATAAAAATAATTTGTAAAAAAATCCTAAACAAACTGACCCATTATGTAAACAACATATATATATATATATATATATTT
>JBBPBO010000005.1:43126653-43152506 GCA_037974295.1 Cicer cuneatum | reverse complement strand
TATATATATATATATATTAAATGGTACCTTTTATATATAAATATTAAATATTAATTACTTTCAATAAATAAAATAATATTAAAATAATTGTGTAAAATTAAATTATGGAATATCAAAGTTATTTCATGAAATGATTAATTATTTATAATGTTTGAAAGAAAACCATGAACATAATTGCTGACAATAAATATTATGAAATATTACTAATTGATTTTAAAATAATATTGATATTATATGACAAGTCTTCCATAATAATAAGTACGATAATAATTAATTACATTTTAAGAAATATTTTTTATATATAATAAAAAAATTTAAGAA
The DNA here is from genome assembly GCA_037974295.1 of Cicer cuneatum. Taxonomy (NCBI): domain Eukaryota; kingdom Viridiplantae; phylum Streptophyta; class Magnoliopsida; order Fabales; family Fabaceae; genus Cicer; species Cicer cuneatum. Next base: position 43,152,185 of record JBBPBO010000005.1, on the reverse strand, counting down.
ATATTTTACAACACAATTCTATTCTTTAAAAAAAACGACACAATCATATTAGTTTTTTTTTTTGAACAAGAATCATATTATATAAAACATAAGGAATTAATTAATAAAATAAATTCAATCATACTATATGAAAATATGTATTTTTTAAATATTATCTTCCTTTCAAAATAAACTTTTGTCCTAAGAAAAAAAATAGACGGGGTCAAACATAATTTGTAAACTCTTTATTCTTGTCAAACATAAAATAATTAATAAATTGTCCTTAAGTCCTAACTCAATTAGAACAAAAAATGACAATATTGTTAAGTTAAACATCATGTCCCAGATTCGAACCCGAGAACATGCAGTTTTATGTGTGAGTTTCTTATGATAATAATCATTACATCTACGATAAAAAAAAAGTGATTAATAAACCATCATTGAAATTGTTCCCTTAAAAATATCAAATAGAAGTGATACCACATCTACTCCCATAATTTTATCACCATTTAAATTATTGGATGTGTTCCCCTACCTTCTAATGACTTAATTCTTATTTCCTAACTTAAAAGGATCACCTAAGCATCAAGAAAACAACAAAAAGCATAAGTTTTTTCCATTGCCTTGAGGAAAAAAAAAAAGTGAAGTGAAGAAAAGGGAAAGGTTAAAGAGGAAGATATGTTTATTTAGAGAAATTGAGAAAATAAAAAACAGAAGAGAAGATGAGATTGATGTGACTGAAGACGACGGTTAGGGTTTTTTCAGCTAAATAAAAAGAATGTGAAGTCATTTATATAAGAAGTTGAATTAAATAAAAGAAAGAATAAATTAACTTATTGGGCCTCACTATATGATCATGGACCTGACCTTTTTAGCTTGCAAATTTTGTAATCATACCTCTGCAATTATACTCCTACTGCCACCAACCTCTAAAAATTATCCAAATAACCCTTGATAAGAATAAATAAAATCAAAAAAATTCAAAAAGAATTATTAAATAGATTTTGTGTTTCAAAAAACTCAAATTTGACTTTTCCAAATCAAATCTAGAATTTCATGGTGGTGAGAGTTTTAAGGTGAGCAAAACATAAAATGAGTTTTGAAAAACACATCTAAATCAAGGATAAATCAAGAACTTAGGAAATTTGTAGAAGTAGGGATATAGCTGTGGAGGTATAGGCTAGAATTTTCTTAGTTTGATATAAAAAATACGGTAGAGAGACGAAAATTTGGCATAAATTAACTTATTATATCTTTAGACAATCCAACGTTCCATCTGTAAAATACATAAAACCAACCAATCAATTGTTCAGGAATAATGGATAAATTTGGAACTTAAAACAAATATCCTATATAAGCATACATAATATACATTTCCTCAAGTCTTGTGGACCATGAAGGCACTACTTTCACATATAAGTTGAAGAAAACAAAACATAAAAGAATTAAAATACCAAGTAGTTTAGAATACTCATACGTGATATTAAAAGGTCCACTTAACAACGTGACACACTAGTTAACCAAAAGTGAAACAAAAGAACTATAAGTATTGTACAAACTTCGTATGTCATCATCTACCACCTCAACGAGTAATACTAGGAGCTCCACAGAGGGATTAGTCACCCTCATACCCTATGAGGATATTGTGTCCTCCTCAAACATACTAATTAAATATCCCAAAAGGTCCACCAAGTCCTTGTCCTCGCGTGAACCATTCATGTCCATGAACACATCCATTTTCTTAGTAGGATGAAATCCAGTGAGCTACCTAGTGAGTATTCCAAATCATATGAAAAGGTAAATATTGAACGATCTTCACTAATCCTATCCATCTGACATTCCCAAAGTCTTGTCTGTCGTGGATATATGTCACCATTCTTGTGTAAAACTCTCGGTTAAGAATTACGTCCAATTCCCACGGTTGCCCTATGTCGACGATGGTCCACATGGAATTCTACCTCGCGATCTTTGGTGGCTGCGAATTTGCCATATATCTCTGCTGGATATTCTTCAAGGCAATATATGCAAATTAAATTATACAAGTACAGAAAAAACACATAGGTTAAGATTAATCTAACATAGGAAAAATGGGATAAGAGTATGTAAAATAAGTAAATCTGATGCCAGGCACATGCAACACATAAAAATATTTAACCTCAAGTAATATCTCATATTAATTGGTACCTACCCAAATATTTATCCTTTTGTATGCATACTTGTTGGCCAATAATTGATGCTCAATAGTTGATGCCATAAACACTCCCAATTATGTTAGATCTGTCAGCAACATGGGTTTGCGTTGGATTCGGTTGGCTGCGTGAGAGTGTTAAAAGGCATAGCAGCTTAACACTCTGATTCTAATTTTGAATATATATATATATATCACTACAAGAAAAAACCTATTTAAATTCATTAATTTGAAATTTTTTTTTAAATCATTACCCACAGACTACCCGTAGGTAATGTTTAAAATAATCCGTAAATAATGGAAAAATGCAACCGGACTTATTTTTCAAAATATTTTCGTATTTTAATGTCCGTAGATAAATTTAATATGTAATATTTTTTAAAATTGTTTATTTGTTTAAAACTAATAAAATATAAAAAAGAGCACTTTGTACCGAATTAAGAAATGAAAACGCAAACACGCTTACCTTCGTGTTCGGATTAAGCAAACACACAAACACGCCCAGGCCTTTGTACCTCAACCCTACCTACCTAACCTCAACCTCAAGGTTACCTTCGTTTTAGCGCCATTCACCTTCGTCTTCAGCGCCGTTCACCTTCGTCTTCAGCGCCGTTCTCGCAACGGGTTCAGAACGCCGTTCTCGCAAACGTAAGCGCGCATCGCATCCTCCCCTCCCCTCCTTTCTACCATTAGAAGCAAAGAAAAGCAGGACCGTGAATGGATTCGCCTCTGGCCTCGGGGCACGTCGGAACCGCATGAGTTCACCGGGGTGGAGCACAGTCCGCTAAAATCGGCATAGGTTAGGTGCTATTGATGGAACATGGTCTTGTACCTTTAAAATGCAACTACACCTCGCCTTCGACAAACACTGTGAAACCTTTTCTTTTTCTTTGCATTTCTCAAACCCTTTTCTCTCTACTATCTTCAACAAACCCTAATCCCCAAAAACACCAGCATTTCTCAAACCCTTTTCTCTCTACTATCTTATATATGTTATAGATTTGCTGCATTAAATTGCTTGTTTTTTTCTTCAATGTGTTGTTTAAGTCTAATTTATTATTTTTGTTTTAAATACTTGTTCAGGGGATTCACCAAGTTTAACGGTACTGATTATCTGAGGTACAAGTCAGAGAACAGGATTATGCCTGATGGTGTGAATGCAAAGGTAATATGATGTGAATGCTGTTTTCTGCATATTGTGTATATATTTCATTCTGCTAGGAATATATTGGTACTTTTCTTCAGTAAGTAATTGCTGTTTCAACTTACAAGTTCGTTTTGTGGTTTTGCAGCTTCTTGGATGTCATGGACCATTGGCTAACCGTCAATCTGGAAGAGCCTTTTGAATGCCAGTTCTAATGCTTAGGCTCAGCTGTTTTGTTGAAATTTTAGAGTTTGTATCACATTGGTTTCCCAAGAGTGAATTTGTTACTTTGTCTGTGCATTATATTAAACTGAGTTCAGTTAATTTTCTTTTTGAAGGGATGATTAATTTTATATTTTGTTATCGATTACTTACTATTTCTCATTTTCTGCGTTTGATATTTGAGGATATCGTGTTCTTCTGCAACTTATAATTGGTTCATTTTTTAAAATGTCAACACACTTCTGTCTTTTAAATGTATTTGTATGAAGCGCAACGAGATTTTGAAAGAATTACCAATCTTAAATATCATTAGGATGATATCACTATGTTTTGTTATGTTCATAAAATATTTCTTCAAGTATCTAATAGTGAAATGTGATTAGATGTATCTTTAAAAAGTTTTACATTTGCTATGTAAGTAAATTGAATTAAACCACACAGCTTTCATTTTGCTTGGTTGATAACATGCAGTCAAAGGGTGAAATGCTGGTGTTATTGTGAATCCAAAGGGTGAAATGAAAGGTATCATTTGTTAATTTATCTCATATTTGCAATTTTGCTTGGTGTACATAGGAGTAGAAATTATACTTAGGACGTAATGTATTTGCACATATCTTTAGGTTTTTTATATACCTGTACTCTTGTTGAAGTTAATCATGTTCCATTAAAGTTAACTTGATAGTGTGCTTCATTCATTTGTACCATTTGGCCTATTTGATTCATTGCTGGTAATTGATTCTCGTATTAACTCCTATTTCATGGTGTTCATTGTAGGTTCTGCCATCACTGGTCCAATTGGTAAGGAGTGTGCTGATCTTTGGCCTAGGATTGCCAGTGCTGCCAATGCCATTGTATGAGTGATTTTTTTTATGTGCAGGGAGCGAGTGTGAGGGATTAATAGAGAGAGAGGTGAGAAGAACGCTGCAGCTTTAGATGGCGTTTCATTGAGCCTTATTGAAGTTTTCCATGGAGCAGCGAAAGCTTGTGGTTAGTCACGCCTGTTCAATGTTGTTTATTAACAATTTATATTAATTTGCCATTCAATTGAAATAGTCAAGATTTTGAACATTTTTTTATTTGTTATATAATGGGTTCTGGAACCTATATCCCAGAAAACTGTTAGGAAAAACACATTTCATGTGCATTTCAATTCATCTGCATTCTAATTGGAGGAGAAATATAACTTGCCTTAAATATAGCACCACCTCGGCTGTCATAAATGTACAAAAAAAAAAAAAAAAGAATGATCAAGCCTAACATAAATCTAAAAATGAAGCTAATTAATTCTAACTACATCTAATGGATGGTTATTATTCCTCCATATAAATTATTAACTCGTTCAGCTAAGTCACGGGTCAACTCCAAATGCTGCTTTTGATCTTCACCAACAGGGACAAAATCAGACTGCAGGCGCATGCTGAATTTTTATAAGAATTTTTCTTACCCAAGGTAAATAACTAAATATAATATAATATCATAATGTATTTACAAAGGTACCAAAAACTAATCAAGCAAAGTTACAGTCAAATTAAGTAGAGCTAATCAAGCAAAATTACATAATAAAATCAGGGGAAATATAAGATAAAACTTAAACTGTTACTTAAAAAAAATATAAGAGGTATAGTGAGTTTGATAGCTTCATTAAAATAATTGGGAGTATTTTCTTTTGTGTTGGCCATAATGGACGCGTCGAGCCATTTTCAGACTTGAGCCGGTTGGATACTTTGGTCCTTTGCGATTGTTCTGTGAGGGATGGAATATTCCTCTGCATATCAAGTCCTACGCTTGTCAATTTTACTGTCCGTAGTCGCTTTTATGATTTTTACGAAATTGAGCTTTGTACTCCGATTCTTGTTTCCTTTGCTTCTATTGGTAAGCCTTGTCAGATAATCTCTAGGAGCAGTCTTTCTTCTGTTAAGTATGTAGATATTGATGCAGAAATGTTGGATATGGACACCAAGCATCCTTTGATTCTACTCATCAGTCTGTTAGGGCTTGTTAATAAAAAATCATTGACAATCACTGCAAGTACTCTTCAGGTACCATAAATTGGCTGGTTTTGATTCTCTGTTGTTACTTTCTTTTTAACATGTTTTTTTGCAATGCATAAATAAGACTGACTGATTCATTCTCATATCCCTTGTTGCTTAGGTTCTCTCCTTATATTCTGATTTATTCGAGATCAAGCTCCCTACCTTAGGTAACTTGAAGTCATTGAAAGTGAAAATGAAACCACTTTCATATGAACTTCGCAAGATACTGATTTATACCAAGTTACAGAAAATTAAGTCCCGAAAAGAAGCTGCTAAATTAGAAAAAGCTTATAAAGCAGGATTGGAACCATCTTCCATTATACCTGATTCTTCTGGCTTCTGGTTCTTTCTGCTTCTGGTTCCTCTGCCTCTGATTCTTCTGGCTTCTAGTTCTTCTGCCTCTGATTTTTCTGTTTCTGATTCATCTGCCTCTGATTTCCTCCGTCTGATTCTTCTGGTTCTGATTTTCCTGCCTCTGATTTTCCTCCTTCTGATTCTTCTGGTTCTGATTTTCTTGCCTCTGGTTTTTCTGCTTCTGATTTTGCTGCTTATGATTATTCTGATTTTTCTACTTCTGATTCTTCTACTGCGGATGTTTCTTATTCTGATGTTCCTTCTTCTGATTCTGAATATTCTGCTTCTGATGTTCCTTCTTCTGATTCTTCTGCCTCTGATTTTTCTGATTCTGATGTTCCTTCTTCTGCTTCTGATATTTCTGCATCTGATTCCTCTGCTTCTGATTTTTCTGCTTCTGATTTTGCTGAGTCTGATTCTTGTGCCTCTGATATCCTGGATATCTTATGAAGCTGAAGCTGAAGCTGAAACAGAGGGTGTACTCAAAGCTAAAGCTAATACTTGTGAGGAATGTGGTGCTAGTTTCAGCTAAAGCTAAAGCTAATACTTGGAGAAAACAAGAGTTGAAGCTGAAACAGAGGGTGTACTCAAAGCTAATACTTTATATAATTCATTGTTTAATTCATTTGTGAGGGATTTTATATCATTAGATTAAATGGTTTGTATGAATAAATGTGAAGATGATATGCATGTTTCTAGTTGCTGAAAAATATGAATGAGCTAAAGATACATGTTTTTGCAGGAAAGTAAATTTTTAGACACTAAAATGATCTGTAAAATTATGGACATCATAGTGTGAAGCATTGAATCCCAGAGTAATTCAGTTAAGCATATTACCCACGGAAAATCGGTCGGTAATTTACCCACGGGAAACCTGTGGGTAATTTACCCACGGAAAATCTGTGAGTAAATTACCCACGCACATTCCTTAGGTACCCATAGCCTAGTGATTGTCCATGGGTAAATATTTATCTACGAGCGAAATACCTACGGATTTGCCGTGGGTAAAGCTAAAATCTGCCGTAGGTAATCAACCTTTTTCTTGTAGTGTATATATATATAAGACATAATTTATTAAGGGGAAACGAAACAAAAAACTACACCAAAATTGTGGTCCAATCTTATGATACCCTGGCAACGGTTGGTTCCAAAACCTATACTCAATGAAGTACATATTTTGTAATATAAGAGGCATATCCAACCCCCATCTAAGTTTGCTTTTAAGAGGATTTGTGAAAAACATAGGCCTGACTTCTTATTCATTATAGAACCTTGATGAACCAAGATAAGTTTTCTCACTTTAATCGTAATCTTAAGTTGTTTGTTGTTAATCAAATAAATGATCAGGATGCTAATTTGGGGTGTTTATGCTCTACTTATATCACTCCCGTTGTTTCTAATGTTTGTTATCAAGATATGTTTTCTCAAAAAAAACTCACTCTAATCATAATCTTACGTTGTTTGTTGTTAATAAAATAAATGACCACGATACTAATTTGGGGTGTTTATGCTCTACTCATATCACTCCCGTTGTTTCTAATGTTTGTTCTCAACATGTTTCATTTACGGTGTCTTATAATGGGTCTACCTTTTCCTTTTCAGTTGTTTATGCATGAACAAACTACATTCTCAAAAAAGTGATTTGTCCTCAATTATCTACTGAATTTCAACAATGAAGTCTTCCTTAGGCCGACATAGGGGATTTTAATGCCATTATTGATGCACGTGAATATAGAGGTCACCATACACTTGCTCTTATTCCAATGTAAGATTTCAAAACCTAGATTGATACCAACAATTAAATTTATAAGACTACTAGAGATGCTACCATTACTTGGTCTAATGGGCGCAGGTGCATACATTATATTGAGAAGAGACTGGATAAGACCATCTGCAATCACCTTTGGACTAACAACTAGGCTTCTAATGCCTGCTACACTATCACCAAAAGCCATTCTGACCATTTACCTTAAATCTCATAATCAAGTTATCAAGCATCCTACTCCCTTTAGGTTTTTTAAAATGTGCGTTAATCATTCAGATTACCTTAACATTGTTAAAGATGCTTTGAATGTTAACTTTGTTGGTTATCCCATAGTTGTGTTGAATCAAAAATTGAATAATGTCAAAGCTAAGTTTAAGCCATGAAAAAAAACAAGTTTTGGTAATTTCAACTTGCAAATTGAGGCTGCTTTTTCTAATCTTGATCTTATTCACTCCCAAATTTATGCTCTTTGTTATTCTGATACTTTAATGGATCAAGCTAAAGATGCTTAAAATGATCTAAACAAGGCCTTCAAGAATGAAGAGGACTTTTGGAATCAGAAATATAGAATTAAAGGGCACAATGATGGGATAGAAATACTCAATTTTTCCATAGAACTACATAACTGATTCATACAACTAAGCATATTTTTGTCTTAAAATATGGTCCTGATGTAATTCCGAATTCTGAAGGTATTGAAAAGCTGATTTTTGACAACTTTGAGGGAATATTTAGCACAAAAAATAATTGCATACATAATGGTTAGATTAAGGAAGTCATTGTAAGTACAGAGGCGCACCTAAGAAGGGGGGGGGGAGTGAATTAGGTGTTTAAAAACTTTTCTGATTTTTAGAGTTTTGTGAATTATTTTTCTGGTTTGTGTTTGTGTATGAAAGCTTGTAAATGACGGAAAGTAAAACACACAGAAATTTATCCTGGTTCCCCTTACAACCAAGGGTACATCCAGTCCTCTTGCACACCACAAAAGATTTTTCACTATTTGTTTAGAATAAGTACAAGTCTAACACTAAGACTTCAGTTACAAATTCCTAACACTCTGCCTAAGATAGCACACCACTATCTTAGTTTACAACACTTGAAAAAAATACACCACTTTCTTCAAACAATAACTTCAATAATTTTTTACAACAATGTTCTCAATTAACAACAAGACGATATAACAGTTTGTACAATAATAACAATCCAATATACTTTCAAGTACAATAGAGAATCTTTCTCAATGATATGAAAATGTAGAGCATGTACTTGAAGTATGAAAATATAACTTTGAAAAGTTCACAAAATATTTCAGCAAGTTGTTCAAAGTTGGTAGTAGGATTGATTTTTTTAGAACTGAAGTTATGAGGTATTTATACTCCATAGACAACACTTCAAATCAGTGGCAATTGTTCCCAGAAGTTTTGATGAACTTATGCAATGATCCAGATGAGATATGAACTAAAAAATTGCATTGATTCACACTTGTATTCGAATACAGCTTATGCATATTTGAATACACTTCTGTAACGTTCAGTTTTTATTCAAAATTTCAACATCATATTCGAATAAGAAAACCTTGTATTCGAATACGAATCAGCGAATTTCGCAACTGACTTGATGTTGTACTTGGCTATGAGATGCTGTAGTAGAATACAGAAGTCTAGTTTTTGCTATTGACTTCATCTTTATTCGGCTACACATATATGTAGTCGAATACAACTTTGATTTTAGCCAAAAACTTGATTTTCAAATATAGTTTATGCATTTTTGACACTTTGAAAATTCTTTTGAAGCATATGCTAAAATACAAAGGTTTTCATATAATTGTATTTGGATTTTTATCAAGTACCTTAAAATCTTAGTTTCCTAATAGATGACTTGAATGTTGATTTCACTTTGAGGTTGCATCTTGATCTTTATTCATAGTCTTTTGTCTTCATAAAAAACATAGATCTTATACATTTTCTATCTCCCCCTTTTGATGATGACAAAACCTTGTTGTTGAAATTTCAAAGATTTTGATTTCTCCCCTTGATATATGCTTACTCCCTCTTTGTTTTTGAAATTATGTGTTGGAAAATTTGGAGACCTGTAAAATTTTTAACACTAACAACATACCACTTTTCTCCCCCTTTTGACAATATCAAAAAGGAAGAAGAAACAACAAAAAAAAAACCAAGCATTCAAAGTATATATAGGGAATAAACGCAATGTAGCAAAATTTACAAATAACATAATTTTCTTGAAATGTGTATTCGAATACAGACAGTGTGTATTCGGATACGACAACAAAAAATTTGTTTTTAGATTAAATTGTCAGCTAAAGAAATATTTTTAAAACATGTATTGACATTTTAAGAAAACATATATACACCAAAGAATCATATTTCAACAGTTTAGCAAATGAAGATGCAAAATATTGAAATTATAAGTGACATGACTTACAAAGCATAAATACCTTTAGAGATCACTTTCATCTTTGTTGAAAGTTATTTTGTAACCCTTGTCTGGCTTATGCTTATGAGATTGTGCTTTAATCCTTCAACATAGAGGACATCTTCAATTGAAGGAGATGGAGCAATACCAACCTTTCCAATGCCCAAAATTTTTCCTTTGTTGTTATCTCCATAGATCACATAGCCTTTTGATTCAAGAGTTAGTTGTTGAAACCAAGTTGGTTCTTTCAATTAAAGTTTTGATGTTAACAAAAGTATTTTATGAAAATTAGATTTTGACTTAGAAGAATGAAAAGTCAAAGGATGTCAAAAATCAGAGGATGACGTCACTAGAGGATGACGTCAGCAGAAGATACCTCCAAAAGATACAACCAGAGATACCTTCAGAAGATACAAATCATAAGCAAAAGATGTCATTAGAGGATGACGTCAGCAGAAGATAAAAATGTCACCAGAAGATCCGACCAGAAGATATCACTAGAGAATGCATCTAGAGGATACCAGAAGATACCTTTAGAGGATATCACCAGAGGATCCCATCAGAAGCAAGAATCAAAGGCAAACATCAGAGGATATCATCAAAGGAAAGAAACAATGACATCATTAGAGGATATTGTTCAAGTTGCATCACAAATCCAGAACATTGATGATCAATGCAATCACATTCAAGGAGTTCGACAAATGCACTAACAAAAAAACAACAAAGAGCATCTATGACAATCTGATTCTGACTTACGAAGGCAGCAAACAAGTCTAAGAAGCAAAGGCCAACATTCTAGTCAAGAAGTACGAGATGTTCAAGATGGAAGAAGATGAAGAGATTGAAGCAATGTTTTCTAGATTTTAGACTCTGGTTTCGGGATTAAGAGTACTCAAGAAGAGCTATACCACTGTTGACCACGTGAAGAAAATTCTTAGAAGTATGCCAACCAAGTGGAGACCAAAGGTCACTGCCATTTAGGAAGCAAAGGACTTGAACACTCTGAAGTTGGAAGAACTAATCAGCTCTCTCAAGTCACATGAAATAAAGCTGGAAGAAGATGAGCCCAAGAAGAAGAACAAAACCCTATCCTTAAAATCCAAACAGAAGGAGGTTTTCAAAGCAGCATCAAAAGATAGTGATTCTGAGGATCAGAATCAGAAACCAGAAGAAGAAGACATTGCCTTCATAACCAAGAAGGTTCTGAACATGTGGCAGAACCGAAAGAAGAAGTTTCCCCAGAGGTATTCCAAGCATTCCAACAGAGGAAAGGATGAACAAGACAAGAAGATTATCATCTGCTATGGATTCAATGAACCTGGGCACATCAAGTCAGAATGTAAAAATCTGGAGAAAGGGAAAAATCAGAAGAAAGACTCCAGACCCAAGAAGAAGAATCTAATGGCAACATGGGATGATTCTAATGAATCTTCTGAAGATGAAGAAGCAGAATTAGCAATGATATCTCACATCAATTTTGCCTCAGGGTCCAACATAAAATATGACTCTAAAAGTGAATCAGAAGAAGCAGAATTGGCTCAAACAGTTCACACTCATTTTGCCTCTGGATCCAACTTTGGAAGTAAATCAGAAGAAGCAGAATTGGCTCTGATGGCACACATTCATTCTGCCTCTAGATACGACACTGATGCTGACTCTGGAAGAGAATCAAAAGATGAAGAAGCAGAACTAGCTCTGATGGCTTACACCAGCTCTTCCTCTGGATCCAACTCAGACTCTGATTCTGGAAGTGAAATAGAAACAGAACTGACTCTGATGGCTCACACAAGCTCTGCCTTTGGATTCGATACAGACTTTGATCCTAGAAGTGAATCATCAGAAGATGAAAAAGAGGTATGTTCTGAACTCACTCGATTTGATTTAATTACTGCAATGAATGATATTTTAAATATCAATAACAAACTGTCTTTAAAACTAAAAACACTTAGGGAAGAAAATAAAATTCTAACCAAAGAAATTGATGTTTTAAAGAATCAAAATGCAAATGTAAATTAGAAAATGCAACTCTTAAAACTGATATTGTTAAGCTTAAGTCTGAAAACCTAACTCTAAAAAGTAATCTTTGTTCAACATCAAGTAAAAATACTGTATGTAATTTTGATATGCACGAACAAGTTTTACGACATTTTATTGTTAATGGTATGGAAAGAAGCAAATATGCTTCTATGATCTATGGAGTTAGTAACAATGGTAAAAGAGGCATAGGATTTGATGAAACTATAACTGTAACTAAACATATTTCCTCTTATGTTTTATGTGCTGTTTGTGCCAAGAAAGGTCACTCAAAATTGTCTTGTCCCATGATAAAATCAAGGAGAGACAAGAAACCTTTCAAGACTAACAAACCCGGACCCAACCATATTTGGGTACCAAAAGATAAAATTATTTATGTTAAACACCAATCATGGTGCCTGGTCAATGGATGCTGGCAACATATGAAGGGAAAAAGGTCTATGTTCCAACATCTGCCAAATAGAAGCAAACTGACTCTGATGGAAGAAGAACTGGTCAACAAAATAACTATCAGAACCAGAACTATCAGAACCAGAACCCTCTAATCACATAATTTTCAGATTCAGAATTTGAAAATCAGAAACAAGAGTATTTTCAGAATAAAATTGAAGTTGTGACATATAGGTTATATCTATCTTTAAATATTATTATTGTTTGATATTTATGTTTACTGTGACAACAAGAAGCTTGATCTTAAAAATCAAAGCTAGATAAGTATTCTGCAGGTTTTCAAACGGTTAGAGGAACCAAGTGATCCACGTGATGTGAACACTTCAACATAAACAATATTTCAGTGGTTTCAAAAAAAAGCAGAAACCACTGGAAGCAGAATTAATGGTTTGGCTGTATTGAGTTCATTTTTAAATTATTTGATTTGTATTATGGTATATGACAAATAGCTTGACCAGAAAAGTCAAAGCAAGATGAAGCTGATGCAGGCTAACCAGAACCACAAGAAGCTGATACAAGTTTACTAGAACCAGAAGCTGATTTACTAGAACCAGAAGCTGATACAAATCTACCAGAACCTGATTTACCAGAACCAGAAGCTTATGCTGGCAAAGGAACTTGAAAAAGTAGAAGCTACAAGCAAGAATACGACAAATCTTTAAAGGATAAATTTGAAGATGAGTTAGAAGAAGGATATAGATGGAGTCTACCTATGCAAGAAGAGCTAAATGAATGATATTTTGGATCTAGTTCCAAGACCAGAAAAGAACATTATTGGAACCAAGTGGGTTTTCAAAAACAAGCTGAATGAAAAAGGAGAAGTTGTCAGAAACAAGGCACGACTTGTTGCACAAGGCTACAGTTAGCAAGAAGGTATTGACTACACTGAGACTTTTGCTCCAGTGGCCAAGTTAGAAGCTATTCGCATCCTATTTTCCTTTGCTGCTAATAATAACATTTCATTATTTCAAATGGATGTTAAAAGTGCATTTTTAAATGGTTATATAAGTGAAGAAGTCGATGTTAAACAACCCCCAGGTTTTGAAAGTTCTGAATTTCCAAACCATGTTTTTAAACTTAAAAAATCTTTGTATGGTTTAAAACAAGCACCTAGGGCATGGTATGATAGACTTAGTAATTTCTTACTTTAAAATGACTTTGAAAGAGGACAAGTAGACAATACACGTTTTAGAAAATCAATTAAAGATGATATTATGATCATTCAAGTTTATATTGATGATATTATCTTTGGATCTACTAATGGCACTCTCTTCCAAGAATTGTCTAAATGGATGCAGTAGGAATTTCAAATGAGCATGATAGGAGAACTTAAGTTCTTCCTTGGGATTCCAATTCAGCAAAGTAAAAAAGGTCTATACATTCATCAAACAAAATATACAAAAGAGCCTATCAAGAAGTTTAAGATGAGTGATTGCAAACTTATGGCTACCCCAATGCACCCTACCAGCTCACTTATAAATGATGACTAAGGCCAAAAATCCTACATAGATACCTAAAAGGCACTACCAATCTCACCCTGTTCTACAAGAAAATTCCTACATATCAACATAATGGATATTGTGACAACACCTCAGCCATCAATCTAACCAAAAACCCTATCCTACATTCTAGAGCCAAACACATAGAGATCAAACACCACTTCGTCAGAGATTATGTTCAAAAAGGGACACTCAACATCCAGTTTTTAGACACTAACCATCAATGGGATGACATATTCACTAAACCACTACCTAAAGATAGGTTTGACTTCATCAAGAAAAACCTAAAGCTTACCCTCGTCCCTGACCAATAGCCTAGTTATGTTTTTACTGTATTTTTTATTATTATTTTCGTGTATTGTTTTTCAAAATAAAAAAAAGAGCAGAAAATGAAAGAAAAAAATAATTTCATATGATCTCCTTTATTCCTTCAATCCTTTTTGTCTGATGACAAAGGGGGAGAAGATGTATTTGATAAAGTATCTGGGACATTAGACTTAGGGGGAGAAAAATTCAAAGTAAAGCTTAGTCGTAGGGGGAGCCAAAGTCAAAAGAAAGAAGAAAGAAAAATAGTTATAAAAAATACAAAGTTTTGTCATCATCAAAAAGGGGGAGATTGTTGGAACCAAGTTGGTTCATTCAATTAAAGTTTTGATGTTAACAAAAGTATTTTATAAAAAAAAAACAGATTTTGACTTAGAAGAATGAAAAATCAGAGATGTCAAAAATCAGAGGATGACGTAACCAGAGGATGTCATCAGAGGATGACGTCAGCAGAAGATACCTCCAGAAGATATAACCAGAAAATACCTCCAGAAGTTAAAAATCAGAAGCAGAAGATGTCATCTGAGGATGACGTCACCAGAAGATAAAAATGCCACCAGAAGATTCGGCCAGAAGATATCACCAGAGGATGCATCAAGAGGATACCAGAAGATACCTCCAAAGGATATCACCAGAGGATCCCATCAGAAGCAATAATCAAAGGCAAACATCAAAGGATATCATCAATCAAAGGATATCATCAAAAGAAAGAAACAATGACATCATCAGAGGATATTATATTTGACCTATATCAGAAGGAAGTAGAGTCCCAAAGGAGACTTGGTCCATATCAGAAGGAAGCATGTCCAGAAGGAGACTTGGTCCAGACCAGAAGATAGCATGGTCCAAAACATAAGACTTGGTCAAGACTAGAAGATAGCATGGTCAAGACCAGAAGATAGCATGGTCCAGAACATAAAAACTTGGTCCAGACTTGGTCCAGATTAGAAGATCAATGGTCCAGATCAGAAGATCAATGGTCAAGATCAAAAGATCACACAGTCTAGATCATGAGACAGAATAGTTCAGATTAGATCACATGGTCTAGACTTGGTCGAGATCAGCAGATCATACGGTCTAGAATTTAAATCAGGATACAGATCAGTGTAGACTTGATTAAAATTCTAAGAAGACTTGATTGAATTTTGATAGAAATTTGATCAAAGTATTAAGGGGATTTGATTCAAAAATCACTGAAGACTTGAAGGAAATTCGAATGCAATCTGAAGCTAAAAAAATACGTTTTGAAATTAAGAGAAATAGGATTGGTCAACAGAATTTTCAAATGCCATCTGAAGCTAAAAAGATACGTTTTGAAATTAAGAGAAACAAGATTGGCCAACAGAATTTTCAAAGGAAATCTGAGCAAGATTCATCTCGAAAATAAGCTTGGACAAAGCCCAAATTTCAGCTATAAAAGAAGGCTCCAAGCAGCAGTAATAGGCATCGAAAAACACAGAACTCAAGCTTCAAATTCAAAGTTATCTGAGAGTTCAATAGAGAGAAATACTTGAGTGCAAAAGCAATATTTTCTAAGTGTTTTCGAGAGATAAATTTAGTGCAACAATCAGCTTTTCAAAAGCAACAAAAGAGTGCAAGAATTAGTGCAGCAATCAGCTTTCTAGAAGCAACTTTGCAGAGTTCCAAACCCTTGTAATCAAACCCGTTAGAGGTGTAGATTCCTTCTTCAATATGGGGTTGTCTGATTGGTAGGAGAAGACTTGACTTGTAGAGTCAACGTGATGTTATCGTTCCTCAAAAGTCTGGGGTTGTCAGGCTGTTTGAGAAGACTGGCTTGGAGGGTCAGGTGTTGTAATTCAAAGGTTTTGAATTAGTGGATTAAAGCCTTCGAGTGAAGGGACTGGATGTAGCTAAGTTAATGGTGAACCAGGATAAATCGTTGTGTTCTTATGTTGTTATTGTCTGCTGCTGAGTTTGATTAATTATTCATAAAATAACTCACATCAACATTCAACAAAACTGCAAAAGAATTCAAGTTTGACAAACACAATTCAACCCTCCTTCTCGTGTTTGCACCTTCATTTGTGCTCAAAATTTAGTTTTGTCACCGGTCATGTGTTTTGAACATCCGCTATCTAAGTATCACATATTAGAGGTACTTTGTGTGTATTCCTACAAAACAAGATTATAGTTTTTTTAGGTACCCAAAGTGCTTTGGGTCCTTGAATATTAGTACCTTTCTTGACCCACACATAATGCCCATATGGAACACCAATGTTCCTAAAGTGACAAGCATTAGGTGTGTGATCATTAAGACCACAATAGAAACATGTTGGACTCTTTTTGCTTTTAGGAGACAAAGGTTTCTTTTGAATAATATTTTTCTTATAACAAAGATAATTCTTTGGAGTAGCTATTACTTTCTCATTGTTGGATTGGTTAGTTGCTTTGACAAAGATAGTTTTACTAGTACTTGGTTTATCAAATTTTGAATAACCAAGTTCACTTTTGTCGTTTGAATATCTTTGCATATTAAGTATATTTTCCAATCCAATTTTTCCTTTTCCATACCTTTCAATAACTTTATTCATTTGGACAAATCTAAAGGAAAGTGAATCACACTTATTGCATGTAGAATTCTGTTTTAGTTTTTCAAAATCTTGTTCCAAGTGTCAATCTTTTCTTTAAGAGATAAAATTTGTTTCTTTTGATTTAACACTATTTTGTAAAGATTTTTACATTCCATAAGTAGTTCTTTTATAGCTTGTTGTGCATCACTATTTTCAACATATCAATGATCATTATTATAACAAGTATTTTCACTACTAACCTCTTCTTCATAATCGGATTGGTGGGATGCCATAAAAGCAACATTTGCGTATTCGTCATTTTTTGAATTTGAAGATGAACTTACTTCATTATCCTCCCATGCTATATATGCCTTTTTGAAATTTTTCCTTTTGGTAGCATTTTTCTTGATAATGTTAGGACATTTTGCTTTTATGTGTCCTTGTCTCCCACATTCAAAGCAAGTGAAATTCTGATTTGTAGTGGAGAAAATCTTTCTTCCTGAAGGTTTTCTTTTTCTTAAATGTTTTATCGTTTTGAAGAAACTTACCGAACTTTTTAACCAAGGAGGTGATGTTTTCATCTTCATCTGAATTTTCTTCATTCATCAGTTCTTTTGCCTCTGTTTTTAAGGCAATACTCTTTGTCTTCTTTTCTAAACTTTCATTCTTTTCCAATCTTCCAAGTTCAATTTCATGCTCTTGGAGTTTTCCGAAAAGTGCAGAGAGTGACATCTTAGATAAGCTTTTCTTTTCAGAGATTGTTGTCACTTTAGGCTGCCATGCTCTCGTTAATGATCTTAGAACCTTTAGGTTCAATTCATCATTAGTGAAGCTTTTTCCAAGTGCCGTTAAGTGATTGGTTAAGTGAGAGAATCTTTTCTACCTGTCTAGAATAGGTTCTCCTGGCTGCATTCGAAACATTTCATATTCTTGAGACAAAATATTTAATTTAAACCGTTTTACCTCAATTGTTCCTTCATGGGTCACTTCAAGAGTATCCCATATTTCTTTGGCTGTTATGTAGTGAGATATGCGAAAGAATTCATCCATCCCAAGTGCCGATTGTAACATGTTGTTGGCTTTCTTGTCAAACATCACTTTTCTCTTTTCATCATCTGTCCATGATGCTTTTATCTTTATTTCCTCGTTATTGTTGATGACTGTTGTTGGAATATATGGACCATTTTCTATAGCCTCCCATATGTCATCTCCTTGTGCCTTAAGGTATGCTTGTATGCGTATTTTCCAAAAATCATAATGCTCACCAACAAAACAAGGTGGTTTGTTGCTGCTACCACCATCTTTAAAAACTGGTTGTGCGGAAGCCATGAATCGAGGAGCAAATTTCCAGAACCTGCTTTGATGTGAATTGTATGTACAGAGGCGCACCTAAGAAGGAGAGTGAATTAGGTGTTTAAAAACTTTTCTAGTTTTTAGAGTTTTGTGAATTATTTTTCTGGTTGTATTTGTGTATGAAAGCTTGTAAATGACGAAAAGTAAAGCACACAGAAATTTATTCTGGTTCCCCTTACAACCAAGGGTACATCCAGTCCTCTTGCACACCACAAAAGATTTTTCACTATTTGTTAAGAAATAGAGAACCTTTCTCAATGATATGAAAATGTAGAGCATGTACTTGAAGAATGAAAATATAACTTTGAAAAGTTCACAAAATATTTCAGCAAGTTGTTCAAAGTTGGTAGTAGGATTGATTGTTTTAGAACTGAAGCTATGAGATATTTATACTCCATAGACAACACTTCAGATTCAGTGGCAATTGTTCATAAAAGTTTTGATGAACTTATGCAATGATCCAGATGAGATATGAACTTAAAAATTGCATTGATTCGCACTTGTATTTGAATACAACTTATGCCTATTCGAATACACTTTTGTAACGTTCAGTTTTTATTCAAAATTTCAACGTCGTATTCGAATACAAATGTCCATTTTTTGTTACTGACTTCATCTATATTCGGCTACACATATATGTAGTCAAATACAACTTTGATTTTAGCCAAAAACTTGATTTTCAAATATAGTTTATGCATTTTTGACACTTGGAAATTCTTTTGAAGCATATGCTAAAATGCAAAGGTTCTCATATAATTGTATTCGAAATGTATTTTGGATTTTAATCTAGTACCTTAAAATCTTAGTTTCCTAATAGATGACTTGGATGTTGATTTCACTTTGACCTTGCATCTTGATCCTTACTCATAGTCTTTTGTCTTCATCAAAAACATAGATCTTATACATTTTCAGTCATTCCATACCAATATGGATAATGATATTCTCACTCATACACCAAGCCTTAAAGAGATAGAAGTGACAGCTTTTTCTTTGAATAGGGATTAAGCCTCTGGGCCTGATGATTTTTGTACTTACTTTTCCAAACCTTTTGGGATATGGTAATAGATTAGCAAAGGTGACGCCTTCCATTATCTCTCTTGTTCAAAGAGGCTTCATGTAAAGTAACTCAATTTCTAACTCTATCTTTTTACCTTTTGAAGCAATAAACCTTCTTAACCATATATCTTTTTGTGGTAATGTTGCTCTTAAAATTTATATTAGAAAAGCCTTTGATATTATTTATTGGTCTTTCCTTTTTAAAGTTCTTTCTAAATTTGGCTTTAGTCAACAATTTGTTCTCGGATCTAGTTCATTTTCAATTTTGCTAAGATTTCTAGTTACGTAAATGATAAGAATGCAGGTTATTTCAGTTGCAAGAGGGGGTGCTAGATAAGGGGCCCCTCCATTCCTTCTTCTTTTTTGCATGGTTAACGAGGCTCTTAGTAGTGGTATTACCAAACTAGTCACTCATGGTAGACTTCTTCTCATGAATGGTCATAGGGATATTCAGGTCCTTTCTCATGTTCTTTATGTAGATGATGTGATGATTTTTTGCAAAGGGACTAAAAACAATCTTCTTGATATCATGGATTATTTAAATAGACATGGCATGAACCCTGGTCAACTTATCAATCCTAAAAAATGCACCTTTTAGGATAGTTCTACGTCCAATTCTAGAATTCACAGGATTACTGTTATGTTGGGTTTCTCAGTTGGTTCCATGCCCTTTTAACTATTAAGATGTTCCGATCTTTAAGGGTAAGCCTATTGGTAAGGGAGGGTTGAGGCTTAGATCTATCAAGAACCTTATTAAGTCTTCCAATAAATGGGTTGTCTTATTAAGGGCTAGAGTGCTTAGACAAAAAGTCACATGTATTATCGCATTGTCTCTTCTATATGGGCTAGCATTAAGCATCACCTTCTTGTAGTTCATGAATGATGGAAATTTAACAAATGTACTGAATCATTGCAAGTAATAATAAAACGGTAAGATCAAGTGTCGAACTTAAGTATTGCATTATACTATCGAATTAAATTTAATTTATAAAATTGAACATAAAGTTTCTCGATTGATAGAATAATTGTCAAACTAACAAGAGTAATAATATTGAATTTTTATAATGATAAAAATGTCAAGGATGAGTTTCACTGTAAATCCATCCTTAGTTTCTAATTAGATCCTAATTATTGTATTTCTGTATTGAATTATTACTAAATTCTCTTTACTATTCTTGCCCTAATTCCTTAGTAACCGAACCTTTATTTCAAAAGTAACCTCTAAATCCTTAGTGGATTTAAAATTAGATTTAATCTTAAATGTTCAAGAATTATCGTATTGATCTATTGCCCTTGCAAATATCTCATTGGGTTTCACATGTCTGTATTTATTCCTAGATTATAAAGTCATAAATTTCTCATCTCAAGCATTCGTAATGTTCACTTCTATTTCAAAATGTGAATCGTAAAATAATTTAAAGGTGATCAAGCAATAAAAAGCATTAAGTACATAGATGAGAAAAGTAATTCAATAAACTCAGTCAAAAAATCATAAATCAAATCACATATTCAAGGGTTTCATCAAGTTGTACTCATTCTTAACAAAGAGCTTTTAGTTACACATGACAAATAAACAAAAGATAGAGATTAAAGAAGAATTACAAGAAATATTCATGAATGATTCTTGATAAAAATCCTTCAATGGTGTTAGAACCAGCCTCCTCTAAGTTTCTCTACTATGGCCCAAGTCTCTGCACTTCATAATAGCCAAAACGCTACAAAAATTTTTATTAAAATTTGTTTTATACATTTAGCGGCACATCGTACGCTCCAACGCACACTAGGGTCACTCCATCGCTCCTTGGACATAAACTAATTGATTAAAACTGCATAAATGCGCCCTAGATGCAGACATTTGCGCTCCAACACACAACATTTGAGGTCTGACTTCTAAGCATTTGTCTCCTCTTTTGATTCCGAATTTGTTCCCAATTTCTTTATGAAAGTTGTAGTTATTGATCTTAGCATTTATTTGCATTCGGTTTGACTCCATTTGGACATCTACAACTCAAGATATGGTTAAATTACTCTACATAAGTCATGTTGATTTCTTATCAAAATTTAGCAATGAACGTAATCCACGAAATAATGCAAAACTATAAAAAATCGCTACTTAATCAAAGAAATAACAACATAATGACATCAAATAAACTCTTTAAATTAACTACTGCTTAATGATAAATAAGACTAAAAGTAATGTAAAACTTGCATGTGATGAAGAATGATAACAACCCCAAACTTAGTCTGTTGTTTGTCCTCAAGCAACAATTAAATTCAAATCGAGTAATAGTCAAAAGCAAGCTTAAACTCAATTCCTCAAATCAAATCAAACACATTCCTCGAAGTTCACACTACTACTTTAAATTCCTCAAGCTCAAAGGTTTCTTATCATCTCAAAAGACACCACTAATTTATCTCGAGTGTTTAAAATGTTTATGAATTTATCATTAAAAACTTGAAAATACTAGTTAGAAATCACAATGCAACAAATTAACACATACTTTTCGATGACTTTTTGGTTGTAATAGGGCTTAGGTATGGGTAATTTATTTTTAGATAGTAGGTTTTACTATTTGAAGTTAGGCATTCAGTCACAAATTATCCTGCTTTTTTTTCCAGCTTCATTGTGGAGATTCCCAAAACATTAACACAAGAACTAGGAAACACTGTTATTAATCTAAGTACACAAACAAAAAAAAATTCTTTTCTATTTGGTTTTTTTATTAACAACTAACAACAGTTTTTTTTTCATATTTTTTTTTACTTTTGAGAACCACCACCCCAAACTTAAAAGGTTGCTATTCCAAACTTAGAACTTTACCAAGACAAAACAAAACAATTTCCTACCAAACTCCAAGTAATGTGGGTTAATTAAAATTAGTTCATTGCCTTTTAATGTGGCTAGTAACCGAAAGAAAAGGACATGACTCAAAGGGACTAGCAAAGGATATGCATAGGGTGGTAACAAAGGATCAAACAACCAAATAAATTTGCCTTAATGTATGCATAAATCACGAGTATTGTAGTTAAGAATTAGTTCAAATTCTGAAGAAATAACACATGTTTTGATAATCACACAACAAAGAATTAAAGTGTTTAGGCTCAAAAGCTCACACTACATAAAAAAAGATCTATTGTGACACTCAACTTTTAATAATATCTTCTTATTTATCACTATAGTTACTTTTAGTTACATGTAGGGTGTCACCTATGAAATAACAATATCAATTACAAGAAATGGGGTTTGAATTGTAAATTCACCTTTTTAAAATTTCCTGTTAAAACTTAAAAAATTTAACTCAAGATTAATCTTGGTTATGAAAACAGAAAACAGATAATGTTCTTGGTTAGTGAAAAACACACAATTTGACTTATCTATTTAATTTGATAATCAAAAGACTAGAAATAACTAGAGGAAAGGAAATATATTTACGAAAATAATATATATTCTAAAATATTCAAAAAAACTACAAGTACCTTGATAGCTTCCCATATCTGATTTTTCAAGTCGCTATGTACGTCGTCCCAATTATCCACCAAAATACTGACAAAGCTTCGAGCAAGGGAAGCAATATGACCCTTAAAGTTTTTCATATTTATCCCTGAAGGTAATCCAGTCAATGGATCTAAAATCGAGAACTTCTTACCTATCATACATTTACGTTTCAACTTTGCCATACGTGTACCACGCCTACCCTTTCTTTGTGTAGACTGAGTACCCTCCACACTTTGCGAAGGAGCAAATGAATTATTCATGTGTCCTTTTTAAAAAAGAATAATAATGGTCAATAGTAATTCAAAATAATGGAGTAAAATAATTATAAACAATCATGTCATATATTGATAAAAACTATAAACAATCAAAGTAAATATTATTGATAATATGAAATTTATTACGATAAACTATCATTATTACCGTTTTATTTCTTACGAGTCTTATGTTTGAATATTCTCCCATATTCCTTCTTGATGATCATCACGAGTGGCATACTCATCGTCCACTATAGTTTCTTCAATAAAAGTAAGTATTTGTTGTGAGAATGAAGGAGTCTCAGAAATATCTAGTGTTGAATCTAGACTTTCATTTGGTCCATGCAAGCTTTTACCTTGGAGAACAACTGACAACTTTTTGTTAGAAGGATCACTAACATAAAACACTTGTTTTGCTTGGGATGCCATAATAAAAGGCTCATCCTTATACGCTACCTTTTCAAGCTCCACCAATGTAAAACCAAATTCATCAATTTTAACACCACTATTGATGTCAAGTGTCGGGTGAGGTGGCACCCACACAAGCCTATAAATAGGAGTGAGAAGGATGGTGAAATCAGAACACTATTCCTCCTTCCTCACTGCCCATACTGCATGTAACAGTACCCCTTTCCCTCCCATTCTGTTCTGCCTCCAATTCACGTTTTCAAAAGAAAAGAGAGGGAGTTCCTCAAAATGAGGCCCATTTGCTAGCCATTTTAATGTATCAGAAGTTGTATTGTTGGTTAAAATGATTTCTTTAAACCACTTTAAGAAAGTCTTGTTATGCTCATTCAACAACCATTTTTCATTCATTCTAGGATATTTTTCTTTCACAATGCTTTTATGAGTACAAAGGTAAGGTTGAACCTCATCAGTGTTATTCAATATACACAAATGTGCTTGAAGTACTTCCTCCAGTCCCATGCTTTTAAGTTTTAAGCCTCGTATACCATTACCAACACATGTTCCCTCATGACGAGATCTAGGAATTCCTATGGCTTCTGCTTTCGACATATAGTCAGAACAAAACTCAATAGCTTCTTCTGCTATGTACCTTTCAACAATAGATGCTTCAGGACGGTGTGGATTCTTCACATATCCTTTTAAAATCTTCATGTAACTCTCGACTAGATACATCCACCTCAAATAAACAAGACCACATAATTTAATCTCCCTAACTAAATGAACAATTAAGTGAACCATGATGTCAAAAAAAGAAGGAGGAAAATACATCTCTAGTTGGCACAATATAATAACAGCTTCATTTTCCAACTCATTTAATTTTTGAGGATCAATGACTTTGCTACAAATAGCATTGAAGAATAAACAGAACCTAGTTAAGACATCTCTTAATTTTTTAGGCAATATACCACGTAAAGCCACTAGTAGTAGATGTTGCATCAATATGTTGCAATCGTGAGACTTAAAGCCAACTAATTTCAAATCTTTCATTGAGACAAGACTCTTGACATTTGAGGAGTAGCCATGTGGCACTTTTATTTCCCGTAAACACTCACAAAAGCTTCTCATCTCCTTTTTTGACAATGTATGACAAGCATGAGGCAAATATGTTCGTTTACCTGCTGATTGTGGAGCTAATTGTTGTCGTATACCCATCTCAACCATATCTAGACAATAATTTAAGCCATCCCTTGTTTTCCCTTGAATGTTGAGAAGTGTTCCAATTACACTATCACACACATTTTTCTCCACATGCATCACATCAAGACAGTGTCTTACATTTAGACTAGACCAATAAGGAAGATCAAAGAACACAAACTTCTTCTTCCATATATTTTTCTTAGATGTCTGTTTTTGGTTCTTTCCAAAGATAACGTTGATATCCTTAACTCGTTGATAAACTTGCTCCCCATTTAAGGCTTTGTGGGAAATTTCATGCTCTTGGTGTCCATTAAATGCTTTTCTCAACTTACAGTATGGATGATTAAACTTGAGAAATTTCCGATGCCCAACGTAAATTGTTTTTCTTCCATGTTTCAGTTGCTGGTAGCATATGCCTTCTTCACATATATGACATGCTTTATGTCCCTTAACACTATAGCCACACAAGTTTCCATATGCAGGAAAGTCATTGATGGTGCAAAATAGCATTGCACGCATCTTAAAATATTCACGGTAATACTCATCAAACACATCAACACCTTCCCAAAGCATTCTCAAATCTTCAATCAATGGACTTAGACAAACATCTATGTCATTTCCAGTTTGTTTTGGACCTGAAATCATCATAGATAACATAATGTATTTACGCTTCATGCAAATCCAAGGAGGTAGGTTGTAGATAACTAGTAGAATGGGCCATGAACTATGGTTACTACTTAAGTTTCCATATGGATTCATTCCATATGTAGCAAGTCCAAGCCTAAGGTTCCTTGGCTCATTTCCGAACT